>CAOLHI010002764.1:0-228304 GCA_948474755.1 Ctenosaura bakeri | reverse complement strand
GGCTTGGACAGGTATTTTAAGACACCTTATTTAAGTTGTTTGATGTAAGCTGACTATTTTATGTATCTCCTGAATTTCACTGCCTCACTATATATTGATTTATCATAGTAAGATTTTATTACAATATCCACACAGATAATAAAAAATAAATAATTGCTAATAACAATTTACCTATCAGCAGGGTCTTAGAATTCAGAGACATGTTTGAGACTCTATGCTATCAATTTCTCTGTTAATTAATTAATGAGAATATTTACATATCCTTCAGTTCATAATTTCAATAGCAGGGACAGGAGCCTTTTCACCACTTTACACAAAACTTTTGAAGTACACTGTATTAAAAAAAAAAAGCAGTGGCCAACATGCTTTTCACTTTCAAAACACCCATGACCACACACTCCAGAAATTCTACATGTTTTTCAACACTAAGTGAAACTAATGTTGAATACATTTTTATAACCATCATCATGGTCATCATTCTCATCATCATCATCATCATCGGTTTCTTGTCTTTCTCCCAAAATCAGGAACCAAGGAGCAACCATCATCCTGATAACTTCTTAACCATTTCAGAGCTAAGAAATGTTTTGCATTCCTTCCAAGGGGGAAAAACTATAAGGTGAGTATAGAGAGGAAAGAGACTGTGCACTGAAACGTTTATCAGACCTGTGTGTGCACCCTAGGGACCGATCAATCTGTGTTGGAAACAGCTGGATGGACTGAAATTCTTGCTTCCTAACTGACCGATAATAAGCAAGCACCCCAGTTCCTCCATACAAAATCGGGAAAAATTATTCACTGAGGATTTATTCTGGCACTTTTGGTGACTTTCGGTGGCTAAATAGCTCTCCTTTTTTTGAGGCATCATCATTCCATACATTCCATATATAGATTGTAAGCCTGAGGGCAGGGAACTGTCAAATTAACTATTTGTAAGGTGCTCTAGGAGTCTTTTTGACTGAAGACTGGGGCAGAAACACCTTAAATAACTGAGGGACACAGGTATATCTCATTTAACAGAATAGATGTGTTCCTGGACATTATTTCTTTAACAGAATCTTTGGTATCAGAGGCAGAAATAACATGGAAAGAATAGGGATAATTTCTTACACCACAAAAGAGCATATCAACCTGTTTTAACAAACTTTTATTCAAAGCTAACAATGCACACATGTGAAATGAAACAATCAGCTCAGGTAAGCCTTGTGGAAGTCAACAAAAAGACTTTGAACCTTCTAGAAACCACTTGAAAGCTCCTTCCAAGCTGCATCCAAGGATGCATTCTTTCACCAGCCCCCACTTTTCTGTGTTAGGGGCCCGCACGTCCCCCAGGTTTGATATAGTTTAATGGGCAAAACACGATTTAATTGGCAAACTACATTAACTTTCAGTAAAACATTTTTTAGCTTATTTTCGAATCTCTGGCTGGTTCTTTCCTGCGAGGATCCCATAAACACTGGTGGAAGATCTCATCAGATTACCTCTCTCCTGCAGGCCTCCTAATTTGAGCTAATTAACTCCCTGCTGTCATGTGGAGGTACTGGCATTGTGGGTGGACCCGAGTCACCCACGTTTTGGGTAACACTGTTGGCAAAACTTCCAGATTTGTGATTTTTAACACGCTGGGAATAGTTTGCAAGGAGGTTATCTGGTCCTCCCTTTACTCTCTGTTTTGCTGTAAGGGATTCTAGAGGCCACCTGTTCATTTTGCCTGTTGTAGGCAGGCACACACAGGTGTGGTAGCACCAGCTAGAGTAGAATTCCACTCTTTTCCAGCAAAAGTCTTTTTTTAAAAATTGCATTGTTTACAGCAGAAATGCTGTTGCAACCCAGCACCAAAGCCTGCATTTCTCCAGCCCTTCTCCATCATCCTCCCAATGCTGATGCTGCTAAAAAAGTTCTTATGAGAGGAAAAGGAAGAAAGGGAGGGGCAGGACAGGAATGTCACTGTCAGAGGCTTTGTTAAGGGTGTGCCTGTACTATTGTGAAAGATATTTGTAAAAGTGTTAAGAGATGCAGTATAAGATTAAGTTATACAGCCTCCCCAATGCCATTTTTTAAAAAAACTGGACTTCACTTGTTTCTTACATTTTTGGAAGAAATGCCTGCTATGTAGTTTGGGCATGAGCGAGACAGGCATAAATTGCTAAACACACATACACCCTTGCAGAATTTAGCATTTCAGATTTCAGTAAGCAAATGTTCTGTGCCCTTCTCAAGTTCGAAAATGCCTAAATAGAAGGAATGCATCTGAGTGACAGCAAGACCAAAAATAAAAAAAAATAGTAATGGGGAAATTGATAGTTATGACAGTTCTAGAAGCACAGCTGCTTGCAGTGCAGGCACTGGACAGAAGTAAACCAGCCAATGCATTAGCCACACACAAACCAAAAGTGTCATACAAACAGACAGACGATCACATACAAGGTGAGGGGATGTGTTTTTCAGTGGCATCTATAGTTGCTTTGTAGCACCTGGTTGCTGCCAGAGTCCATAACAGATACTATCTGTACAGAAAGGAAGACAGAATGAGTGACATTCTGCTAGGTAAGATTGCCAGATACAACAGAGTCTGAAGAAAAGATGAAATTTCTGCCACAACAGAAGCTGGCTACATATGTGAGAATTCAGCGAGGAGAGACTGTGAACAATTCCTAGTAAAACAGACCATTCATCTAAGATTTAGGTTAAATGACTGCATTGGAATATTGCCAGAAAACAAAGAGCAGAAAGACTGGCACACAACCAGATGGTGATCTACTGTGCCAAAAGCATAGGAATTTTTTCCTCTAATTCTGGGAGTAAATGGAACAGGAAAATACTCCTGCAAAACCTGCAATAAATATAAGACTTGAGCACAAATCAGCAAGCAAGAGTGTAAAGAAAAAAAAAGTACTTCACAAATTCAGAACAATAGAAGCTCTGGGAGAAAAAAAAAGACCCCAAACACAATGAAGTTATTTGCATCCCTATGTTCAGAGCTTGAAAATCAAAACCACATAGCTTGTGGTTCATTTTAATACAAAACAAACATTGTGGAGCTACAACCTCTGGGGAGACCAAAGCCCTGTTTCTAATAAACAGACCTCTGGATCAGCTGAGAGGAATCACTGATATACTAATCACAACTGTACTTACAGTGAGTTTGGCCTGCTGGGTTTAACAACTTCTAAGTCAGGGTCACTTGAGTTCATGTTAGACTGAGGAGTGCTGTTGGAGTGGAGGAAACTGTTGATGTTTGATGATGATATGACTGATTCCAGGCTGGAGTTGATGATACTGTTCCTGTTTTCTTCTGGAAGAAAGAACTGCCAATATAAACTGCTGTTGGGACACCGACATTTATTTAGCGATTAAGAAAGAAAGAGAGATATGGCATTTGCCACATTATATACGAAGGAATTTCTATACCCCAGTTAGTGAAAAGGAATTATTTAACACCCTAATACGTCCAGAGGTGTCTCCTTCCAGCCCAGTTCAAAGAAATATACAAATCTGGTTCTTGAGACCTGACATCAATCAGGTACAGGCATTTTAAGGATAAAACAGCCACAGAACAACACTGCAGGTACAGTTGATAGTCCTCTGTGGCCAAATTGGTCATGATGTTATATATCTCTTTCCATTTAATGTAAATGCTTTTTTAAAAAAAATATAAATTTCCATCACTACATGGGCTAATAGTTATCATCATTAAAGCAGGAAGCCACAAAGTTCTTTCCTGCACTGGGAGAAAAGCTCCCACCAGCTCCAACAAGTACTGCATTTGCTGGCATACAGGACTCACTCCCCCCCCCAAAAAAAATACTGTTTGAAAATGGGTTGCATCTTATATGCCAGTGTGTCTTATATGCCAGCAAATAGTATTTGCCAGTGTGTAAATGGGATGTGTCTTATACGCTGCCAAATACAGTAGCTGTTCTTCACTTTTTTAAAGAAGTGCACATTAAGCACCGAATGAAGATTTACTGATAAACTAAGAACAGATGAAGGCCTACTGTAAATTCTGGGACCTGAAACTGGGGCAGACTGAAAACATGTTCACACTTCATGAACTCCTAGAGCTAAAGGCTTTAACTTCTAAGATAAATAGGTTTTTTTGGTTCTGTTTCTGTATTCAGATTCACAAAGTGAAATGGCTTTTATTGGCCAAGATTCTGCCATTCATTTGTCCTATTTAAATGACAGGAAATAAAACTGTTCATGGCCACAGGGCCCACTATAGGAGTGTCTCATCTCAACTGGGTCCATAGCAGCAGAGAAGGAAGACAAAAAGTCATTTTGATTGATATGATCACACCCTCCATCCCACCTCATGTTTTAGGATTGTTTACCAAGACAATGTTACAAGGAATAGTTCCTTACATGTCAGAACTGAATGATAATTCAATATATATGTGAAGCAAAACCTGAACTGAATTACTGTCAGTCAATGACAAGTTCCTTTTAAGGGCAGGTAAAGCAGAGAAGAAGCTGCAGATCTATAAACTGATTATTGAAATTTGAATGATCTCAACAGTCTAAATGATTTCCGCCCCTCCATTATTATTTCTCTTGTTACATCCTGACTTAGAGGAAGCGGACCCTCTAAAACCACTTCACCTTCTCTCACTGCACATAGCATAAGGATTACATAAGAGTCACAATTAATGCCTGTAGATTGGTAATGATTGAGTTGCACACAGAAACGGAATGGATTGAACTGAAATGGGTTTTAGAAACAAAGGAAACTCAATACTAACAGAAAGTTTCAGTTCTTTAAAACTGAACAGAAAAAGCCTGAGAAACTAAGAGAAAAGGATTCTAAACGAAAAGAAACCAGAGGGAGTCTCCCAATGACATAAGCATCTAACCGTAATTAAATGTGGCATCTATTCTTTGCCTGGCTCTCTGCTCGCTGGCTTTTTTCAAAACACAAAAATTGTCATGCAGGGAATGCAAATTACTTCAGCATTTAGTGTGTGCACAGCAAAAACGGGATTTGACTGAGACAAGAGTTGCTGAAAGCTACCTGAACATGGAAGTGCCAATCGCTACAATTGCTGATGGTAGCGGTAGTTCATCTTTCAGTGCCATGGGCCTGGTTATGGCATCAGTTAGGGAACAATATCAAGGTTGTTTCTTTTAATTTTGTGGGGACATTACTAGTCAAATTGCTATAAATGGTGGTAGGGGCAGGAAGGTAAGAGAAAACCAGGACACTGACCATATTGGTGGGGATGATAGGATTCATGGTCCTTCAGGTCAAGAAAGGTGTTGGCAGCAGGGGGGTTCTTTTAAAAAGATGGTGTTCTGTTGCTGCAGGTGCCTAATGCTGATAATGGTCTCTAGACAATCTGAGATGACACAGTGCAATTTTTCCTATTGCACATGGTTGAATTTTACAAAACTATCTATTGCACGGAGGATTAAGATACTTACGCTTTTCACTGGGCTGCACGGTATGGAAGAGTGTCAAGGGCCTCTCGCTGCATGATGGTGGCTTTGAGTCTGTACTTCTCTTTCGAGACAAAAGCAGCTGAGAATTTGACTGTGGCATTTCTGGAACTGTGTTGAATATCTATAGATAGATAGATGACAGATAATTTTTAAAGACAGGGCTTTGATAGAATCAGGAATGCAGCATAGCAGTTCTCAACAATAGCTTTAAAAATTAGTCCAAAAATATTGTTAAGACACAAAACTTCCCAACTCCTGCAAATATTTCTAGGTTTAATCACTGCTTCAAATTATGAATGATTCCAGCACTACTTTGGTTGAAAGTCTAAGAATTTTATTAAACAGCTCAGAAATTATTTAACTTTTCTGATTACACAGGGGGTTTAATGGCCTGCAAACTAGGTATACCTTAGCAATTGCTATCTGACTGTAATTCAACCAATTGTTCCAGGAAACCTCAAGCTGCAATGTCTTTGACATCAACAACAGCTTCCAGTACTGCACAGTGCTCTTAAGATGCATGTAACTAAGTTCATATTGAGAGCACACATTGATTCACCAGATATTGATTGGAGAGAAGTTGACAGGTTAATCAATGACCTCATTGGGCTGACGCTAGTCTAAATTATCCATTTTCTTCTCTATTAAACCTACAGAAGCAGGAAGATTACAATCTAAAAGCTTGAATGAGAGCTGGGAATGAAATCAAAGTTACAGTAATTTCAAAGCACTGGCAATTGGAAGTTGCTCTTTATGAACCACCCAGAGGACTTCATGTTGATGTTCAATGTATACAGAGGAGAGGTGAGAGTAATCACATGTCCACTAGATTTTTGCCCTTCCTATCTCATTCAAAAGGCAAGAGGGGGCCAAGGGGGGTGAAAGAGTTGTCAACGGCTTTTTACAACAAGGCAAGGTTTCAACATGCTAAAGGAGTCAGTTGTGAGCCCTTGTTGAAAAAAACCTTCCCTGGATCCCTCTTTAATGGATAATTATCAACCAATGTCTAATATTTCATTTTTGGGCAAGATAATAGGACATGTGGTTGCCTCCCAGCTCCAGAGATTCCTGGGTAAAATGGATTATCTTGATCCATTTCAATCTGATTTCAGGCCTGGTTATGGAACAGAGACAACTTTGGTCACCTTGGTCGGTGACCTATGCCAGGAACTAGACAGAGGGAGTATGTTCCTGTTGGTTCTGGGGAACCTCTCTGCCACTTTTGATACTATCAACCATGGTATCCTTCTGTGCCTCCTCAACATGATGGGAATTAGAGGCACTGTTTTACAAAGTGGCTCTGTTACTTCCTGAAGGGTAGAACCCAAAAGATTGTACTGGGGGATTCCTGCCCAACTCCTCCTGTCTGTAGGGTCCCTTAAGGCTCAGTTTTACTCTCATGCTATTCAGCATCTGCTGGGAGAAGTTGTCTGGAGGTTTTTTTAATGTTCAGGGCCACCAGTATGCTAATGATACCCAACTCTATTTCTCCTTTCCACTTAACTCCAATAATACTGTTTCTGTTCTAAACCAGTATCTGGCATTAGGAATGGACTGGATGAAGGCAAACAAACTCAAGGTCAATCCAGAACAAGACAGAGGTGTTCCTGGTTAGTCCAAAGGTAGATCAAGGAACAGGGATACAGCCTGTACTGTAGGGGATTACACTCCCTCTGAAGCTTCAGGTTTGCATTTTCGGTATATTCTTGGACACAGCCTTAAATCTGGAAGCCCAGATTTTTGCAGTAGTCAGGAGTCTCTTTGACTATTTAAAGCTTGAGTACCAATTGCTAGAGATGCTTGATCTGTCCAGAGTGACATGTGCCTTGGTTACATCCCATTTGGTTTACTGTAATGCATTCTGCATGGATCTGCCTTTGACGAGTGTTTGGAAATTTCAGTTGATGCACAGAACTGCACCTAGAGTGTTAACTGGGGCTGGTTACAGGAATCATACAACTCCCCTGTTACAACAGACTTAGGTCCAGGTTGACAGACCACGGCCATTCCATACTAAACACCATTTGTGCGTTCTTCCATCACAATCCCAGCATTGCCGCTAGTATGATGCTAGCAGATTAGGAACACTGTTTTCTGCACCCTTTCACCTTAAATGGATGAGCAGTGGTATTGCCACAGGTGTTCCTTCTGCACTACAGCATCCTCAGATACTCCCTTTCCTCACTCTCACCCCACTGCCCCTAATTGGTTAGGAGGGGTTGTTTTTCTTTAGAAGCCGTACGAAACACACTAGTACACTATTACATTTTCACACCATAATGCCTAAAAACGTATTTTAAAAAAATAAAAAAGTTTTAATATAAAAGAAAACTTTAAAATGAACATGGAGAGGTGATAGCTTTCTAAGTTACCATGTCATTGGAGTCACCGAAGGAGGGACAAGCTGGGCACACCTACAGTCTGTCCACTGCTGGACCTGCGACAACAGGAAGCGTTATCAAGTGCTATTATGGTTCCGCAGTGAGCCAGCTGATGAGACTGAAACACTAAATGAGGCACTTAATGGATTTTTTTTTTCTGGAAGTAGAATACGGCAGTTTGGCAATGCTTGGGGATGGGATAACAGCTGGATAGCGATGACATTGTGCAATAGCAAGGCTCCTGAACTGGAAACAACCCACTGCTATTGTGGGATACTAATGTAATGCAGAATGGCCTGTATCTCCCAATATAAACCAGTCCAGACCATGAAATCTGTTGGAGAAATCTTTCTCTCAGTCCTGCCACCTTCATAGGTACAACTGGTAGGAACATGAAAGAGGACCTTCTCAGTGGCCGCCCCTACATTTGGAACTTCCTCCTTGAATGTCTGTATTTGTGCTGTCCTTCTGTCAGCAGTCAAAAAATTTTCATTCAGACAGGCTTTTAGAACTGAAAGAGGTCTGTAAGGGCTGTATTGTTTTAAGTTGTACTGTTTATTTTTTAAAAAATTGTACAGACTGAATATGTTGAATATGGTTCTTAGCTTATTTCAGTTTTAATGCAGCTTTTTTAACTGTAATCTCTTCATGTGTAAGCCACCTTGAGTCCCAGTCTTGGGGAAAAGGTGGGATACAGATACAGTTTAATAAATACCTATAACATATGAACGAATAAATAAGGCTCATATTCTCTTGCACTAGTTACTAGCATCCAAACCCCTATCAAGGTAACATAAACCACAGTCATCTTTCTATCTCAGAAATGGAGGGAAAATATCTTACAAATGTTCACGTTCATTGACACGCGACCCAGACAGTGGGCTTCCAATCAGCTCTTAATTCCCTGCATCTTAAACTGAATAATAAGCCCTAGAGTAGTCGAACGCTCAAGAGTTGAAAAGCTACTGGAACGAATACAGCCAGACTACATTTTAGAATCCATTATATAGCTTTATTAGATCCAGAGAGACTGAGGTATCAGAACAGGATTAAAAGAAAATGAATGTGTAGCTTACTAAAACACGTTCTAAGTAGACAGATTTACACATTTCAACAAAGACATTCCAAAGCTGACAGAACAAAGCCAAGTTGCTGATTTTGCACAAGCAAATGGTGAATGTGTGAGTGCGTGCGGAGAAACAGAGACCAGCTAGAAGGTTAACTACTGAAAAATGAACCAAAGCAAATCCTTCTGCAGCCATACAGCTGATGAATCCCTAAGAATGGACACTATGATGTTCCAAAAACCATGAGATTACATAGGTGGCGATTCATGAGAATAGGCTTTCTGTAATGGCCTTCAGATTGAGGGATTCCACTCTTTTCACAGAGCAGCCAGACCCTTCTCTTTTCAGATTCTGGCATTTAAGGAGAACCATTTGTTTAAGCAAGACTTTAGTCCTTGGTATTTACCATTTGCTGTGTCTAGTTTTTCAATCAGTTGTTTTCGATTTTATTTTACCTGCTGCAGTCTTACTATTTTTTTTTCTTAATTTACAGTTTTTAAATCTTGTCCATAGACAAAGAAATGGAGTACACATTTTTTTAAAAAAAATCAAAACAAATTCTCCTGTCAACCAAAAAACTCATCTTCAAATTCCATGCAATGAATGGAGAAGTGTGTTATCTTCCAGAAAAGAGTATGATGAAGCAATCAACGGAACAGCTACAATTCATTTATGGTAACACTGAGAAATGCACTAGGTTGCTAGAATTGCCCTTACTGGGAGGAAAGAAGGACAGTCTCCAAATCTAAAATGACAAGTATCTATCAATACTTAATTTTAACTACCTCTGTAGAACTACCGTCATTTAAATCAAGATCCCCCCCCCACCTTATATGAGTTATGGGGTATTTTCCAGTCCAAATTAGAATTCCAGTGTACAGAAGTGCCCAGGGCCAAAGGAGTGTTTGCACATGCAGAATCAAATGTGTTCCATAAATGCATATGTCTTGTATTATGTTTTTTTCCCTGAATCCAATAAATTCTATCATCTTTCCACTAGAAGAAATTTTGGTTTCCATGAAATGAGGCCAACTTTCTGACAACCAAAGGTATGGTATCACTTCTGCTTCACTGCATTACGATTCTCTGCAAAACTGCATGGGACAACATTTGCCTCAATACTTACACCAATTGAGACAGTAAGTAACACAATGAATAGATCTGATTGAGACAGTAAGTAACACAATTAATAGATCTGCTTGAACGTTGGAATCTTTTTTTTTTTTTTGGTCCTAGTCCTTTTTTGCCTTATAGGGAAATGAAAGGCATGCACCTGAAATATGGAGATACTGTTTACAACAATGCAGGTGGCCATGCACTACAGGTCTACTATGTTAATTTTGCAACAAGACTCTGAGGAGCTAAAAAGCTGCATTCTTGCTCATGAAACTTATCCATTTTTTTTTACACAAGGTGGATTTCTCTAATATTTTCTCTGTGTTTAAGACTGTTTCTGAAGGTTCTGAAAAACCAGCTATATTTCTTCATTCTTTTTCTACCAACTTTACTGGAAAAACATGTCTGTAATTTTTAAGGAGAAAAAGCAATTCTAGCTTTGGGAAATCAAATGATGCATATGTGAATTCTTGTTCACAGGATCTACCAAAAGACTCCATGAAAAGGAACAATGAAAACAACAAAACAGGAACACAAAGTTGGCTGTCACGCAAAGCAGTTTCTTCTCTGGTTATACAAATATTGGCTTAAAGTGTAAGACAAGGGAGGAAAGAAAAAAGCATGTTTTTAGGAATTTTTAAGAGTTCTTCTGATGAGTTCTTGCCTGCTTAGTGGATGTATTATCAGGAGCTGAATGATATTTCAAGTACTGCACCTCTCTGACTTGCAGCTCTCTAGCGTACAATGGAAGGTATTGTGCAGATATTCAGCATTCTCAGCGAAAAAAATATTTCCGTTTGATCCTTTTAAGCACTAGTTCTTGGCAAATAATTTCTAAACCTGTTCATAAAAATACTAACATAGACTTGCTGTGAATAACATTATTGAGAATGAACACAATGTAACTCTGAATGAATTTCTTGACTGCACAGAAAGAGGAAAGAGGGTAAAGCAGTTGAGACGTCACCTCTAAATTCAGAAGAGCTTGGTAATGCATATGTTCCTGTAGCACCTTTATTTCTTCTGTTTTATTAAAAAGTCATGTTGGAATGAATAGCCAAGAGCAAGGAACACCGAGAGGTGCAATCCAACAACATTTGGAGGGCCAAATGATTCCTACCCCAGCTTAGAGCAAAAGCAATCCCTTTTTGACATTAACAGTTATTATACCAAATCCGGCCAGTTTAGCAGCTTTTTTTGAAAACAGGATGATGCACAGATTCAAAAAGTTACCTTTTCATGGTTTTCTATTAAGATCTCCACCACAATATTTTGGAATTTGATATCCATAATTGCAGCAACTGTTTCTTCTTGTGGTCGCATTAACGTTGGTCCAAAAACAACCCCCAGATTTGCAACAGTCATTAGATTCTGTTTGTGGTTCTTTGCAACACTGTAATGAAGAAAAGGCAGGACATATTAAACTAGAAAAGTTCCATGGCAGCCCTTTTCTCTTTAAGCAAAATCCTACCAACCATGTATGTGCTATCTGAGCTCCTGCAATGTTCAGCAGTATGGAACTGTACAATTAAGCAGCGTGCCTTCTATATGATTTTCTCCATAACCCAACTAATAAGAGATAAATATAAGTTACACCCCAAGTTTCTCAATAACCCAAGCATTAAAAGATAAATGTAAGTTACTCCACCACAATTTTCTAGTTTTCTATTGAAAAGTGAGGTGCCCTACAAACTGACCATATAAGACTTGGGAAAGCAAAAAAGTCCACATTTGGTTTGTTTATTGTTGTGTGTTTTCATTGTTCATCACCTATTCTGCTGCCAATTTAATTTGGAAAATTTCCAAGATTAATTTCAAAATTACTACATGCACAGTGCTTTCTACCTCTTTGCCATAAACTGTATTACAGCTGCTCTTTCCCAAGTTCAGTCTATAATTAACTTCAGAGGGACTTATTTAGATAATATTCTTATTCCTCCAATCACACCCTCTCTCACTTATACATGTGTGTGCATTGAAATAGGCAATTCACAAAGCATAAACTATATACTGAATCCCAAAGTTTAATGGAACATTGTTAATCTACAACAAATTTCAGAAACTTAACCCCTAGTCACTTTCAGGGGAAAAAAAAAGGAAAAAGTCTTAGGAACACTATGGAATAAATATTCATGTACTGGAAACTACTTCATTAAAGGTATGGTCCTCCTCACATAACAGATTATATTAAAAAAATAACATACAAAATTACAGAGGAAGAAACTTTAAGTGATGTAACAAAAAGACTATGATATACATGCAGGGAGGTTTGTGATACTTCTACACAGAGCCCAAATGTGTAAGAATGGAGTGATTTTTTCATAACAGTAATCATAGGAAAATGCAGTACTTCAAGCTATGAAATGTTGATTTAATACACATAGGATCATAGAGTTGGAAGAGACGCAGGGGCCATCCAGTTCAAGCCCCTGCTATGCAGGAACATACATCAAAGCACTCCCGACAGATGGCTATCCAGCCTCTGCTTAAAAACCTCCAAAGAAGGAGACTCCACCACCCTCTGAGGCAGCATATTCCACGGCCAGACAGTTCTGACTGTCAGGAAGTTCTTCCTGACGTTCAGGTGGAATCTCCTTTCCTGCAGCTTGAATCCATTGTTCCTTATCCTAGTCTCTAGAGCACTGGAAAACAAGCCTACTCCCTCCCTCCAAATATTTAAACATGGCTATCATGTCCCCTCTCAACCTTTTCTTCTGCAAATTAAACATATCCAGCTCCCTAAGCCACTCCCCATAGGGCATGGCTTCCAGACCCCTCACCATTTTGGTCGCTCTCCTCTGGACACGTTCCAGCTTGTCGATATCCTTCTTGAACTGAGGTGCTCAGAACTAAACACAGTATTCCGAATGAGGTCTAACCAAAGCAGAATAGAGTGGTACCATTACCTCCTTTGATCTGGACACCATACTCCTATTGATGCAACCAAGAATTGTGTTGGCTTTCTTGGCTGCCACATCACACTGCTGACTCATGTTCAGCTTGTGATCTACCAAGACTCCTAGATTCCTTTCACACATAGTTATCCAACCACATGTCCACACCCTATATTTGTGCATTCCATTTTTTCTGCCTAAGCGTAGGACCTTACATTTCTCTATGTTGAAATTCATTTTGTTAGCTTTGGCCCAGCTCTCCAACACTGAGACAGTAAGCCAGGATTCTGATTAAGTCCAAACTGCATAGAATGAATACGCTGATAAATTCTGGTTTGCAGTTTCACAGTGGAGCAACAGTGAAGTATTTAGTGTTTTAGAGAAAGGAAAGCTGTCAGTGTATACTGACAATTGTTATCCTATCTATAGAGGAAGATGCACTGAAAAAATGTTTCCTCTTGAGTAGTCAGGTTGTGGGATGATAACAGCATTATTTATTGTGTGCAGACATGACAGCTGATGGTAAATGATGTTAATTTAATGCATGTCTCTGACTCACTAAAGTCAGTGGTAAAACAGGCAATTTCCTTTGATCTCACAAATAATCTGTATCACACAAAGCCCATGGATTTCAGCAAAAGAAAAAATAATTCTCAAATGAATACAGCCACAGCCCTGTTTATACTGCTGTCTGCAAAATAAAATCTCCCATGCATGAAGGACTGAGGTCCAAAAGTGCTATTTTGTGTCTTCTTAAACTGAAAGTAGTTGTTCTGAAGGCTGAGAAATATGACGAAATTGTGGATTAGAGACACAGCTAGATGTAAATTCCAAAAATTACAGCAGATATAAAAAGAGAGAAGCAAATAGCAAGGGTTTGTGGAGACATGAAACCAAGGGGACACCATGGGTGTCATTGTATGATGTATTTCCAATCAGACTTGTGTTGCATAGTGTCTCATAACAGTCTCATAACAGTCATAACAGAAAGGAGAATTTGTATAAGGACGGGACAGGGCAACTGTGGCTCTCAAGAAGCTATAGGACCCAACCTCCATCATCCCAATACAGCATGGATAAAGGGCAGGGGTGATAGGAGATTTAGCCTGCCATTACATGAAGGACCACCAGTTCCTCAACTGTGAGAAAGGGACAGGAAAGGAGGAGTAGCAACCTATTGCACTGAGGATGAGTGACACAAAGGGAACAACAGTTTAAGTGACTTTGTTCACAAGAGACATCTCCTGAACAAAGATTACTTGGCTAAAAGGACACTCCATAAGGTCTACTACTTCAAAATTCATGCAGAACATTGTACATGAGCCCTCACATTTCCTTTTTTAAAAAAGCCACCTGTACTCAGCAATCTGTTTCTTGAGAGGGATGTACCTAGGTTAGATCCCTTCTCACCAGCATGCTGAGTAGGATATATTTATACAGGAAAAAGCTCCCATATCTGCAAGCCTCTGCTCTTTACATCTTGTAAGAAAGTTCAGAAAAACACATGTAGACAGAGAGTGTGGAACGATTATTAATGAACTAAATTGTGCCTTACATTCTTTCATGGCATTTCTGTCAACCAAGGGAAGTTGCTGCTGCTAAGCAAGCTCCCTCTGTAAATACTAAACCCATATATGTTTAAATTGTTTCAACATTTCATTTACATTAAAATCCCTGCAGTAAAACCAAATCCATATATCATCTCAACATCTACAGTAGAACCATTAAAAAGTTGAACTTTATATACTTTTATTTCATTTACTGAAGTTTAGATCTCCATTTCATCCTGGCTGAACCTGGTTCAGCTGGATCCATTCCAGGGAAGAGGAGGCGGTTTTACGCAGAGTACAATTTCTTGCCAACTCTAAAATGTATGTCTGAGGCTTTATTGTATTATAAATGTGCTGCTGTAGCTTTAAATTATTCACATATGATATTATGATTTTTCTCTTCTGATCTTGGCATCTCTTTATTAAAGAGGAAGAAAAGGTCCAACACTCAAAACTAATGACCCAACTAACTTCTAATTTCTTTTTACAAAAAGACATGTATTAGCTTCAGGTCTTGGAAACATTATTTTAGGTGGCTAGGAAATTCTGGGAGCTGTAGTTCTAACAAGTAACTTTTTAGAACCCTAGTTAGCTGGATGAGCACATGTATTTATGGAGGCAGTATTTCTACACTACAACAAATTAAACCCACAAAATGAACAGTCTAACTAAAATTTTCTCAGGAGGCTTGTGACATGGCAAATTCATCCCTCCAAAATGCACTCCATCAAGGCATCTCAAGAAGTGGATGGAAAGCTCCTGCTGACACAAATAAATTACACTTAAAGGTACTGCTAGATTCCTTTCCCCCCAGCCCCTTTCCTTTTTATTTGTCCAAAGGCAATCTTGTCTATTTCCACGAGCAAAGAGAAATGCAAATAGAACAGGGAACATTAACATCTTCAAAAAGGCTGAAGTAAGCTTGTTTCATGGCAGTTCTGACACAGAATGACCCAAAGACAAGAGTAGGGCCCACAGATCAACCAAGGATGTTATGAAGCTTGGCATCTATGCTGCTGTTTCAGTAACATGAATCCAGTGATGTAGACTCAAGTCAACAGACTCAGACTCAAGTCACTTCACTGACTTGACTTGAACTCAACTTGGTAATAAATGAGGCACTGACTCGACTCGACTCAACTCAACTCAACTCGTGACTTGTACATGTTTAGTGACTGACTTGCTGCCCTTGGTTCAGTAACGACACATTCATCCAGAAACCTTACAACTTTGAACAACACTTCCATCCCTTTTTGCCTACTTGTCACATAACAATCTGTCTCAAGCCTAAAGCTTGGGCTATTTCTCAGAGGGGAACAGCAAAGGTGTTAGGCAACAGGCTTGATGTGGGATAGGGGTCTTCTTGTCATCTTGTCCATGCTGCATATCAGAGGTGCCGTCTGAAACGTTTCCTAACAGCAGAAGGCAACCCCAGAGTGCAGAGAAAGACCTTCCATTATAAAGCTTTTGAAGCTTCAGTAATGGGAAGTAAGAAGGATCCTATTCCCCACTTCAGAAACTGACTTCCAGACTTAAGACTTGAAGGTAAAGACTTGAGACTTGACTTGATTTAAATACATAACTGCATGAAAATCTTACAACCCATGGTAGACTCACAGATCTAATCAGGGATGTTGTAAAGTTTGGCATCTATGATGCCTGCAATAAGTTATGATAAGATCTTTTCTGTTATCTGTCGGATAGGTTGTAGACAAAAGCCAGCATGGTGTAATGGTTGGAGCACTGAACTATGACCCTGGAGACCAGGGTTCAATTCCCCATTTGGCCAAGGAAACCCTCAGGGTGACCTTGGGCAGGTCACACACTCTCAGTCCCAGAAAACCCCATGATAAGTTCACCTTAGGGCTGCCATAAGTCAGAAACTGCTTGAAGGCAAACAACAACAACAACAACGCTGTAGGCCACATATGAAAAACACACAAAAAATACATAATATAGTAATGTGGTTTATTGAAAGTCTCCACACCATTAACTACTGAGAAGATGGAGTCCTAATATGGGAAGATGCCATATAATAGACAAGAATCGATGTAATAATTATTCAGTATAATATGTTATGGCAGTGCTATGAAAACAAGAAGAAAACATGTTAAGACAATGCTCCTGAAGCAACAACAAAACCCTGACAAGTTTGCAGTGTTTCTTTCCATTCTGAACGGCATTTTGAGAACACAAAGTATTCTGAATAATTTAGCTGAGAAACTTAGAATGTTGCTCTTTTGCGGACAATGTGAATGGCTGCATATTGTGGAACCTGCAAAAACCCAGAAAACCTGTTAACTGCTAGAAAACTAAGACTTCACAATTCATCTGATATCACTTAAACCCTTTTTCAAATTCTTACAGTCTAGGAAGTGGTTATCTTTCCTATTAATAAGAGGGTAGGTGGAAATTGCATGACCTAAGAAGCAGTTCTTGCTCCTCACACCATGAAAGGACTACATTACTCATATCAATTGCAAACAACCATGCAGGTATATAATAGCTTTGAGTCACCATTACATCCTTGCCCTGAGGAAAAGGGCACTTGTATAAGAGGAGCAGATGTCTTTCAGTAGACTTTTCTGGGAAAACAGATGAGAACATGACATGTACAGGTAATGGCAGCAGCACACAAAGCAAATACTAGGATCTATTCTCGTCATTACTGAAACAGTACAGTATTTGGTTTAAGATGTTCCACTATTCCAAGGGAGAAGTGGGCGGGGGGACCAGTTCAGAGACGACAGTTCCCGAAAAGCCACAGAGGCAATTAAAAGTCACTTATGCAAATCCAATCCTAATTCTGAAACTTAGTTAGGTTACAAATGGCAACACCTAAGAAATGTTGAAGTGTAACATTAAAGATGCATTTTTAATAGAATAGATATAAAAAAAACCATCTTGCATACATACAGAGTTCAGAGATCGCATTAGGGTGTTTCTTTAAAAGTAACCAGAAGTTTGGAGAGATCCAGGCCCAAGTCCCCTCTGAGTCATGAAATTAACTAAGTGGCACTGAACCGCAGCCAATCCCTCAGTCTGACCTCTTTCACAGCACTGTTGTGGAGGCAGGAGATTTACAGTGGTGGGGGGAAGAGGGAAGAAGAACTGTACACACTGGCTTGAGCTTACTGGGGGAAAGATGGGATGTGTTATCTAATAAAAAATGGTAACACATACCAACTCAATAGTTATGCCAGCTCAACAGTTATGCTACTTAACAGCTATGTTTTAAACATTTTATTTACAACTAATATTACAGACTTTACAATATTACAGTAGACACTGAACCAAAGAATCACAGCAACAACTGCCACATCAGATGTTACCTTATACTTAGAACAAAGAGGGAAAAGCTATTGAATATATGGCACTGTTCTTCCCTTGTCTTTCTCAAATAGCACACTATATAGATTCTCAGTAGTTATGATTTTAAAACTCTTCTCAGTACTGTAAGTGAATTCTCTGAAGACTGTAAACCTGAAAAGCATTTACAATTGGCCTTCCATACCTGCAGATTCTGTATCCGCAGATTCAACCAAAATTATTTTTAAAAAATCCCAAAAGCATACTTTGATTTTGACATTTTATATAAGATATACTACTGTACATAATAGAACTTGAGAATCCATGAATTTTAGTATGGGGGGGGTTTCCTGGAACCAAATCCTAGTGGATACCAAGGGCCCATGGTATACGATCTTAGTCTCATTATCTTCAACAGCTTTGGAGAGCTACTGGCTGGGGTGGGGAGGTACTTTGGGTTTATATTGCATAACCTATAGATCTGATAAAGGTTATGAAACAGCATCAATAAATCCTTCAGGTCTCTGTGTTATTTCTGTCCTTTTCCTCCAGCATAAAAGGTACAAGAAAGAGAATTGGGGAGGAGAACAAGAGTGATACAGAGATCTACACGATTGATTGGGATCAATGGGATTTGAAAAGTTAAAATGTTGAGAATCAAACTGACATCATATCTCCTCCTCCTCTACGTGAGTCCATCTATGCGAACGTACCCCAAATTAGTGCACTGAAAACCCTAGTATCCCAATGTTAACCACATCTGGGTTAACTTCAAAATAACTCCAATCCATATTAACTGCCCCTCCTCCCCCTCAACAGTCCACACCACACAGAGATCAGTGTACTGGAAGCCCTAAAACTGGGTGTTATTTTCAACTCTAATCCATATTAGCCCTAAAATATTTGGAATTGGAATCCCGTCCCCTCCACCACCAGCAGCAGCAGCACCATCCTAGTCTATATATGTAGAAGTAGGGAACGGAACTCTACATCCCCTTCATTAATTCTGCACAGATGGACTAGTCTGAAAGTGATGGAAGAGGAGAACTGGAAAATTAAGCTTTACTAGCACTACTCCCAATCAGTTTTTACTGAAAACCAAATTTCTCTTTCCCTTTTTGACATTTTAAAAAAACTGCTGCAGTTTAAAAGCTGCACAACCACTGCTCCCACTCCCCATGAGCCCAGGGACTAGGCATATGTCCCTTTAGCTGAAACACAAAAGGCCCAGTGCCACTGTTGCTGCCACCACATGAGGACTGGGATCAGGGGCTGCTGTGGCAGTGGCTGCAACTGAGCCACCATTATGAAGCCTGTCTCCCAATCAGGCCACTTCCGTTAAATTGTTGGGGAACCAGAGTGCACCGTTTGGGAACTGCTGTCCTAGAGAAATTACTCTCCTGGAACTGCATTACTACATGCCTTATACGGTTTCCTTATATTAAGAAATTCCACAAATATACAAACGAACACAGTGCACAGAATTTATTCGATAAACAAATTTATTTGATAAATAAATAAGTATATAGGTTAGGCAGTGGAGCAATTTTAGTTAGATGAGAATTAGAAGTTTATTTCTAAAGGCTCATAATTATGAACTACAGAGATGTTCCCTGTGCACTTTAACATTGGACAAAGTTCAATGTAAAGCCATAACAGCTAATTAGAAGAGGTCTTACAACTTGCAGTGCACATCTACACAACTCAAGTAATGGCACTCCTGAGTTACAAGTTCAGCAAAATTTTTGTCTAGTAGTTCTAAGCATTGAGAAAATCCAATCGTAGCAGTTGCAGTGAGGTAGCATAATAATCTGCCCACAGTGAGGTAGCATAATAATCTGTCCGCAGGATTGCTGAACTAGAAAAGCCCAGAAAACTCCTTTGGCACTCATTAAGGGGAAAAAAGCTGTTGCTTATCTGTAGCCGCTGGTATTCTGAAGGCTGCCAGAACTTTCCAAGGGAGAAGGGGTTTGTTAGACCCAAGTTTCAACCTTTGCAGCATATATAGGCAAACAGCTAGAACAGGCACATCGCATCTGAAGTCTGCTGTGTATGCACTTAAATAATGCATTGCCAGCCTTTAAAATAAAATTGGCTTCAGAAAAGCAGGCATTTTTGAAACAAACATGTGACAAATTTTACATATGCACTCAGATGAAGGTGAAAGGTATGCTTGTTTTGTAAGTTAATATCCATTATATTTAAGAATATTGTGTAAAGAGGAAATCAGCCCAGATGATTCTCAGTGATACGTTTTGAGCTTTGAACATAGAAGATCACAGTGCAAGAGGGATGTACTTTAGTTCCATTAATTTTCAAGGCACTGAAGGCAACTTAAGATGACAGATGAAAATGCTTCAAAGTTCTTCAGGCAGCCCTTGGGTGGGTGATTGCTGACAAACACTTACCTCTCTGGCAAATGCTATGTTCAAGGTGAGGTCAACTCTTCTGTGTACTGTGTGAAGAAAGATGTGCCTATTTTTCACTCATGTATGTGTAAAACCTTTTGAAAGTACACAAGAGCTTATAAGAAAGCAGAATTTAAGACTTTCAACATATAGTTTCCATAGGCATATTCCATTACAGGCACCTGAATGTACTACACAAGATTCATTTGTTCTGTTCAGTGCTAGAAACAGATTTCTGGATAACTGAGTTTTAAAGGACAAGAAAAAAAGGGTGTGTGCAGGAAGAAGAGCCAGTTGTTTCTTTGTCTGAGTTGTAGACTTCTAAATATCTCTCCAATTGCTCCCAGAGTGTCGACAACTTTGTAAGTGTTCCAATCAGGTGCTTAGAAAGGCCTGGGAGGTATAAAGGTCTATCTGTCACCTGGATGCCTTCCATTTAGTGGCAACCATGCTCCTTTTCCCACAGGTTTCCAGTACAAAGTGACGCTAGAGAGGGGCTGTGTGTGAAGATGCTCCTGCTTCTGCCTTCTACTGCCTCAAGGTGCCTTTCCATCTTGGGGTAGGGCAAGGAGGGGACAAGACTATCTACTTTGGTGGTTGCTTTTGGCAAGCATGAACATCACCTTTGGTTCTTGCTTTGACAAGGAAGGGCTGGCCAGACTCACTGGACCAGCATCCCTGGAGACAACTGCTGGAGACAACTGCTGCAGGCCCCAGTTTCATGACTGGACCTCAGCCATAGTACCCTGGATCATGGTTACTTGAATTGGGCACCCCCTAAATTGGGATGTTCAGAATCCATATCCTCTAGCAGTGCATCTCCCAAGTAACCCAGCACAAGTCAAGACTTGAACCACCATGTTCATTCACCAGTGCAGGTAAGAAGCCTGGAGAGAAGGAGTGCTAGTATCCAAGTCAATGGCCTGCCGGCCTTTCAGTCAAGGAAGGAATTCAAGCTTTGAGCCTACAGGCATAAAAGGATTCAGCACCATCCTACAACTCAAATGAACAAGTTACTTACTTGGGAGTTTCTACTGGGCTGAAAGGACCAGGTCACTTTTCCTCATGGGCCTTTTGCCAAGGTCAGAACAGGACATCTCAGAGGATCAAAATGAGCAGAGCTCTGTGTATGTGGTCCCCAGTTCCACTCACAAGCATTCACTCCAGAGTACTGACTTACAAGAAACCCTTATTAAATGCTAGTGACATCCTTAGTCCCAGTAGCCAGTATTCCTTGATGCAATCTGAAATTTCTTTAATCTAAGGCATGGCCACATGTGACCCTCCCCAGAGGTTGTTGCAGCCTTCTAAATCGTCCACCCTTGAATTTTCATAGCCCATCAGTTTCTGAAAGTCCATATTTTCACAGTAAAAGAAGACAACATATTATAAGCAGATACCCTGTTTTACAGAAGAATCACACTTTTTCAGCCCTGGGATCCTCCTCTAAAACATGGCACACACTACCCTGATGCCTTGCTTTGTTACAACAATGCTGTTTTGGAGAAGTACAAGTGTTTTGGGTTTTTTCCCCAGTTCCATTTGCCAACATACTGCTAAATTTTGGCACTATGCTGTAATGTGGGGAGGGAGTGGCTTGGGCTGAAATTGTTCATCTCTTTTCTGTTCTAATTAAGTCTGTGCAACACCTCCACTTTCTTAAGTCTATCAAGCTTTCCAGTCACGGCCAACTTTTCCTCTCTAACCTCCCCGCTTTTCTTGTTTTGCTTAACATACAGTAAGAAGTCATGAGCTTGCCTACTGCTTTGTGGCATTTTAGTTAGCTAACATAAAAATATTAGTCTACTGTTCTGAATTTCCTCCCAAAGAATGTACAGAACTACATATAATTTTGATTCATTCCTACCCATCCAATATTCGCTGTGTTTTGACCATAAACAGCCTCCTGAATTTACAGCTTACACAGCAAATTTGACACAGAGGTCCTGCTGAAAATACCTTCTCCAATCAAGTTTTCCTTTTCCTCAACACAAAATATGGAAACTTTTTTTCAGTTCATTATGTCATCTTAATGTGTATTTCACAGTCCCAGCAAAAACAGAAATGTACTATGTGATGACACATAGTTTTCACTGTGTCTTTCAAGTAAAAGACACAGTGTAGCTAATAAACAGAGACTGCAGTGTGTAATTTCACCACAACTGCTCATATTTATACCCCGTATGTGCAGTACAAGTTTGCAAAGATAAGTGGCTTAGATGTTATACTTACTCTGAATGCTATTACCTTTCACACACAGGAACCAGGCTTTCACCATGCTGCTACATTTATTTTTCTTAAAGCTCATCATATTTTTCTATACAGAGACTGAACTACATTTATTAACTTTTTGAGAATATGGAGGATCATTATATTGGTTTTCTTTTTGACATAAATTGCTATAAGAGCAAGGTGTGCATGAAGCTTTTATAGGTCAACTCATTTCTGAAAGCTTCCAGGAATGGTACCGGTAGATCCTTAGCAGTGGACTAGTAATTGCTGAAATAAATTCACCTGTCTTTTCAAAAGAACCAAAAAAAGTGAGGTAGTTTTCTATATATGGCAGAAAACACTGAGAGATTGGGCATACTTTTTAACTGTAAGAGTGTTTTGTTCTTGTGGATGCAAAATATAGTAAACTAACAATCTGGAATGCAGTTAAAATTCCTGGAATCAAGCAATTTTAAGCAGGCAGTATTTGTTTTCTCCACAAAACCTTAGGCCATAGTAGAATAGATACACACAAGCTGCTCCTGTATTTATATATAAAAGGCAAGAGCAATGGAAAAGGGAGTCAGGCCAAAATGGACATGGAGTCATTTCAGGGAGGATGTTAGGCTTTTAAAAAGCTGCTCCTGATTCATCCGTCACATGATTACACCGTTTACACAAAGCAGTCCTTGTAAAAACTACAAGGAAGCACAAAGGGGCTTCTGCTCCATCTGTATCATCCAAACCAAAACCACGATCAGATTCACCTGTATAATCTGCATTATGGCACAAGGGTGCTATGATTCCACTTTAACTGTCACAGTTCCATCCTATGGAATCCTGAGGTCTGCAATTTAGGGAAGGGCTTCTGGAGTTCTCATCCAGAGGATTCCTTTAGTGCCTCTGACCAAACTACAAATTCCAGGATTCCATAAGATGCTGTTAAAAGCAAGATTGTAGTGCTGTAATTGTGTAGTGTGAATGAGTCCCAGGAGAAAACAGGACAAAAGCACTGCACTAAAAAAAATGCAAGAGTGGAAACAGGAAAGATAGTAGGAAAGGGTTAACAATATCTAATTTAGCTATTTTGCATTGAAGACAGGGTACTTGTGACATTTAAATTCATTTTAAATTGGTGTTTACATTTGTATTATACTACTACACCAAAAATCTTAGTTATTTAAGATACATTAACACAGCCACTATCTTCCAATAAACTCAAGGTAGCACGCATAGCTCTCCTTTTCTCCTCTTCATTTTCACAACAATCCTGTGAGGCACTGCAAGCTGAGAGAGGCCATTTCCGCACTACAGTGCTCTTATTCCACTTTCAACATCCTATAGAATCCTGGAGTTTGCAGTTACAGGAGGGGGCCCCTCCCATAACTGCAAACCCCAGGATTCCATAGGATGTTGGAAGTGGAATAAGAGCACTGTAACAGTCTAGTGTGGAAAGATCAAGAGAGTGAATAGCCCAAGGTCACCCAGCGAGTTTCATGACTTTTTGGAGACATGGACCTAGATCTTCCTAGTCTTAGCCAACACTCTAGCCACATTTTTATTTTACATCAAATAGACACATTTCAAATTCAAATTTGTAACTATCTGGTTTATGGTTTAATAAACAAGGGCTGCAGTGATTCTTCCTTTTTCATTGCGATTTTGCTGGTTAACTCAGATTAAACAAACATTAATATAATCATACAAACACACCTCAGTGAATATACACCTAAGGTACGGTAAAATCCAAAACATTCTTGTATTTATAGAAACAAATTTCAGTGATCCACAACTTTTGGATAAATGTGCCTTTCACACAAAAAATAAGTGTTTTGCAAAGAAGAGGAAAAATGGTCAGAAATTATGTTTTCAAGGTCTTTCTTTCTTTTTTCTAGTCTTCATCAAAAAGTGATGGACTTCAAGTATTTCTATAAATTTCTGTAGATAGCTAAACAACTATCAGATTGTACAGACATGAAGAAAATAGTTGGCATCCATAATACAGATCCTTTACTGTTTATAGAAATAAGAGTGTGGGGAAGGATCCATTGCCAAGCCTGCTAACCGCAAAAGCTCCTTAATGTCATTCATACCATGGGAACTACTCTTGAGAAAGTGATATGAGTTTTGTGACCTCTTGTAATTCCCCAACCATGAGGTCTAAAAGCAAGATGTAGTTTTGCAAAAATCAGAGAGAATCAGGGTTTCTGGTAGGAACCACTATTTAACATAAAATTTGCTGGCTCTTGAACACAGTTTCTCAATTCACAATTTAATTAACAGATAATTCTGGAGAAACACTTTTACTGAGATTCCAACCTATGTCTCTCATTAGTTAAAAAAAAAAACTTTCAATGGAAAAGTTCCAACTAAATTCATAACTTAGAAATATTTACAAAAAACAGACTTAAAACCTGAAATAAATATTCCCTAAGTAACACCAGAGACAGGGGGGGAAAAAAAACAGCATACAGTACTCACTGCATTGTACATACATCACACTGCAAGATGTATTAAATTCCCAAGGCTATCAGAGGGTATTTAGAAGAAAATCAAATTAAGGAGTAGCTTGTAAGAATCTTCTCAACAGCAGTTTAGCTATAATTGTAAATAAATGTTGCTTTTTATAGTGCAACATAAAAATATCTAATATATTTATGCCTTACATAAATTCTAAATTACAAGAACCTCACTGCTCTGTGTAAAAATCTATAATGGAGGAAATGGCCAACATTTTCTGTGGCTGCGCCAAATTAGCTGCATCCATTTTGTTTCAGGTTCTAAAATAACTCCACAGATTTTGGTGAGCCAGAAAAAAATGATATATGCAGGTTACTTGACACAGACTTAAATAGAGGTTTAAAAGGAAGTCAGGTTGGGAGGTGGGAGGCAGAATAACATTGATACAAATTTAAAAATAATCAAGGTACAATAGGTACAGACAGCACTCACTAAGATGATCCAGGTCCTACCATCTAAGGGCTAACCCCACTTCAAACAGCCAGAAATAGAAAACATACCAAAAGGTTGAGTTCCAGGGGATGGAGGGAAAAAAGGCAATACGAAATGTCAAAAAACACACCGGCTGCCAGTATGTTTCTGGTTTGAATTAAAAGTGCTTGTGATGACATTTAAAGCCCTAAACAGCTTGGAACCTTATATATGCTGGCCTGAGGACTGAGATCTGCTGAAGGGGCCTCATCGGCGTACCATCAGTGGAGGCAGCATGTTGCGGGAGAACGTGAGACAGGTCCTTCTCAGTTGTGGCACCCCCACTGTGCAATGCCTTTCTCTTGGAGATCCAATTACTGCCAGTGCTGGCTTTGTTTAGACACTAAGCCTTTGATACCTGATTCAATCCAAAATATCTACAGATTATTATAAATGGCCTTAACCTCCTTAACAAACTTCTTAACTTATCAGCTTGCTAAATATGCTTTTAGTCTATTTAAATTACTTTTACTATTTTAAATTGTTCTAACATTTTAACTGTGTTAAAATGGTATTTTACGACTGTTTTTAGAAAACTTCTACACGTTTTTAGAGAGCATTTTAATGTGTTTTTAAAATGTGTTTATCTGTGTACTGTTTTATTTCCTTTTAGTTGTCCATGGCCTCAGGAGCCCTTGTAGGCTAGGAGGTGATACAGAAATTTCATAAATAAATAAATAATATTTGTTTTACTTATATACCATCCTAAGATCTCATCATATTAGGCAGGATATAACTATTTTAACAAATTAATAAATACATAAATAAAAAGGAAAGCTATTAAAAAGAGGCAGAAGCTGGTTGAGCACGAAGACAACTAGTCACTTTTATGTTGTTTTAAGAGAACAAAGGAGTGAAAGTGGCATCTCTCTAAAGCAGGGATGTAAATCATGCAGCCCTCCAGATGTTTGAGTGCAACTCCCATCATCTCCATCCAGCACAGCTAATAGTGAGGAATGCTGGGAGTTCCAATCCAGCAACATCTGCGAGGCTAAATGATTCCCATCCCTGGTCTAAGGGAAACCCCCTCCCCAAAATTGTGGAACAAAAAGGAGAAAAGCTTCAGAAAAATGATAATCTGGACACTTCAAAAACAGAAGCAGAGCAGTAGGCTCAGACATCTTGAAATCACTGGTCTTTAAATGTCAACTACAGGTGGTTTCTGTTAAACACAACTGATCTAGACAAACAGCTTGGCTATACAAACATTTTGGGTAATTGGCACTGTGCTATTCTAACCACTGCCCTAGTTTAACTGCTGAAAGAAACCAAAACCCACAGAAACACAGGACAACTCAGAAAAACCCTCCATAAAAATGTCATGTCTTATGCACCAAACCAGAAACAAAGGAATGAGTAGATGTAAGGAAAAACTTTCACTTACACAATGATTACTATGTCATATTATATTAGCTGGCTTTGTGGTCATCTCATATACGGTAGTCTGAGCAATTTTTCTTCTAATGATTCTTGCCTCCTATTTTACTACCTTTGTTTGGACTCAGTAAGGGCAGCAGTAGCTCTGCTCCCCACTAACTAATCATATACCCTTTGAAATGCCCCTAAATTTCTAGGTTTTGCACTTTTGCTTGTATCTTTGAATACCTATGTCTTACAACCAATAGGGCAGCACAATATGGAAGGATATTGTGTTCCTGTAGTATTTTTTTTTTTTTTTAATCCAAACTACATTTCTGTTGTCCTGGACTATTTTCTGGCAACTCCTGACATAAACTGCAATGTTCTATTCCCACCCTCAAATGGATTTCTTTTTAATTATTGAACATATTGGATCAGTATGCTCTCTTCTCCTTTTCTAAAGTTTTCAGTTTTTTTAAAGTGTTACAGGGTATCCGTGAAATAGCACTTCTGCACTACAAGTCCATAACTCTAAAAAAAAATCACAGAGGAGAAGATTTGTCCACCAAATATCAGAACTACCTCAGTAAACCGATTTCAATAAAATAAAAACCAATTCAAGTGCCCAAGTGTAGATCCAAGAAATCACTACCCACCCATCCAAGTGGAATGATTGGACAGGGAAGGGACAGCAACCAGCAAAATCTGGCAAAAATTAAGGAGTTATACCAAAAGAACTCACACCTCTTTAGATACTGATCAACGCAGTCATCTTTTTATACTCCCTCACTAACACCTTTTATTTGCCTGACAGCATCCACATGTTGCCTAAGAAATACTTTTAAGTACCAGCTAGCAAAAAGTTTTAAGAAATGGAACAGTGAAGATGCCGAGCAGGCAACTGTCTCAGGCAATTGCAGCACAAGTGAGAGAGGACTCAACATGTGAAACTACAGTCAGCCCTCCACATTTTTGGGTTTCACTTTTGCGGATTTGATTATTCATGGATTATTTGCTGTCATCACCTGCTGCCTCCCTAGGCCATTTTTAACAGGGACTGCAAGCCTCGTGAAACTGAGAAACTGCGAACAAGGCTAGTAAGTTCCTATTAAAAATGGTGTGGGCAGCAGGGGAGGTAGCAATAAGCCCACCAGCCACCCATTTCGATCTTGTGAAGGAACCGTGATGCCTCAAAGTAATCCATGATGGATTGAATATGTTGCTCGTACTTCTTGTGTGTGCTAAATACAGTTTGGGAGGGCCTAGAGTTATTAATTTTTTTTTACTTTCACAAGGGTCCTGTGCCCCTGACCCTAGAGAATGTGGAGGGATGACTGTACTTACAAAAAAGCCCCCAAAAGTTGTATTTTGGACTATAACTCTCAAAATCCTCCATCTAGCCACAGCCATTCTGTCTAGAAGATTCTGAGAGTTGCAGTTCAAAACTCATGCTAGAATAAATCAGTCTCACCATACTGCTAGAATCCTCATTCCTCCTTTTTGTACTGAAACAGATGAATACACTCTCTCTTTGAACATTTTAAAACTTACTTTGCCATTCTCTGAGTAATTATGCCTGAAGGTGAATCAATACACCATTTATCACAGGCAATTCAAAAAGACTGAGTGTACAACTGAGAGGCAAGAAATCAGGGGAGAAGGACCTCCAAACCTGCTATTTCTCCTCAGATTATGGAGGAATTTAGAGAGGGGCTTTTTTTTTCTTTTTTTTTTTTTTCTGTAATGGCTTATGGTTTGGTTTATGCAGGACCAAGTCAGTAAGCAAAATTCATATTTTTCTGTCACATCAGAGAATTGAAAGTACTATTTCAGGAGATGGATAGAGGGAATAGTCTTTGATCAGAAGTATATATGTGTTTTTCCCATGGAAATCCAAAGCCTTTGAGGAGGTGGAAGGGGCAATGTTTATGCAACAAAATCCAGAGAATAAGCATGGAAGCTTTTTAAAGACTCTTGATTTCAGTGGAAATTTACTGACAATATCGGATTCAAATCGTTTCCTGGATACACAAATCAACCAAACAGCAACATAAACAGTGACCACAAGAGTGGGAGTCCGCAGGGCCTTGTCAAAAAGCATCAACTGAGTGTGCAGAAGATAATTTCTATAAGGGGTGGGGTCTGGGGACAAGCAGTAAATTGCAGAAACTGGAGAAAAGAACTGAGGTGCTTGCTTTCCAATACCTAAGCCTGAAGCATGGTGAGCTACTTTTGTACTTTTGAGGAAAGTGAGAATAAAACCTCTAAAATGGGACACCGGTGGATCTGATAAGCTGATGAGTCTGGTACCTATACAGAAAATAGTCTCTTAATTTTTTCTTGTTTGTGGAATCAATGGAAATGCTAGATAGCAAACAAGTCAGGGAGATGATGATCTTTTTAAAAAAGCCCGATCATGTGTATTTTTTATTGTTGTCAATAGGTATGCAGAAATGGGGTAGCAGACACGCTAACCAACCAGGGTAAGGAAAAATAAAATAGAAAGCTGAAGCACACGCTATGAAACAGCACATAAGTAACAGGCATATAAACACTGAATTTTTGGGCCCTTTCATATAGCACTATGATCCCACTTTAACTGCCATGGGTGCACCCTATGGAACACTGGCATTTGTAGTTTGGTAAGAGGAACAAGAGCCTGGCTGAACCCAGGCTGAAAATTCTAAATGCTCCTCTCCCTAAACTGCAAATCCTCAGTTCCAAAGGATGGAACTATGGCAATGAAAGTGGAATCACAGCACTATGACAACATCATGTAAAAGGACTTCTTGTTTTCTGAGAGTGGTAGCTAGCAACCATTCCAAACAAGGATGCAGTAAGAGATTAATGCTAACTCTTGCCTTTCATGTACAAATGTATATTAATTAGTAACAGTGAATGAGATAGCAAAAACAGAAAACAGCCGTTTCTCCATGTAGAAGGCACTTGCCTTCTATATTTGAATATAAATAGTGGCAGTGATTTTTTTTTTTTTTTAAAGAGGAACATGAGTGAAAAGGAATTTATTTTTATTTACATACATACATGCACACACATACACAGGGAAAGAAAGGTACACATAAAACAACCGCACACTTGAACCCAACATGTGTTAAAACCACTTAAAGCTAGCAGCTGTTGGACTTAACACCTGACAACAATGGTGAAAGATGAAAATTGACATGATACATATCACACGGTTAGCAAGAAGATTTTTTTTTAAAAAAAAATTAATTTTAACTTTAATACCCAAGTGCAGTTTTGCACCATTTTGTATTATGCTGCATTTTTCCCCAGCAAATATAGAACTCTGATGTGACTAATTATGAAAACAGATGAACCACAAAATGCCAGAACATACACAGTAACAATGGCCATTAACAATGACCAAGTATGATTGAGTAATAAAAGGATTTCCATGTCAAACTCTGGATTGTTAATCTTTAGTTATGAAAACATTTTTCCACCTGCTGTAGAAAAATTTCAGCATTTTGACTATGTGGCAATATACACTAAAGAACAGACTCTTGCAGTAACAAGCTTTAAAAAACAGGTTGTTTATTACAGGCCTTTTAAAAAGGGGCACAACACAATAAATGGAATGCCTATATGTCCATACAGATCTCATGATCGACTTCAAAATCCAAATTAACCAACTAAATTTCATTCATCATGTTGTTGTTTTCTTCTGTTTCTTCTTCTCATTTTCTTCCTTCTCCTTTTCAATTTTAGCAACATACTTTTCAATTTCATCAGAGCTCAAGATCTTAAAAGGCTGGTTCCTTCTCATGACAGCCAGCTCAATATTTTTGCCACCAGACTGTACAACTTCAAGAAGAGCTTTGATAACAAGTTTAATTGTCAAATCATCTGTTTCAATGGCTTCATCGGTGTATTTTTTCCCCCAAAAATTCATGCACTGGTTTTGCTCCTCTACCAAATGCATTAGCCTTCCAGGCATGGTATGTGCCAGAAGGGTCAGTCTGATACAGTCTTGGAGTTCCATCGAAGTCAAATCCCACAATAAGGGCAAAATTGCCAAAAGCTCTGTGTCCATTACTTTGGGTGTACCGCTGTTTCAGGTTACTGATGTAACGTGTAATATACTCCACAGTGACCGGATCCTCCACTGTAAGTCTATGGCTTTGACATTCCACTCGTGCTCTATTTATAACTATCCTGGCATCTGCTGTGAGCCCTGCAAAAGCCATGCAGACATTGTCATCTAGGGCACAGATCTTTCAGACAGTTCATTCATCCTGAAGTTTTGCCACAGATTTCTTCTCAACACCAAAAACCACAATATCTTTTCCACGTACTCCAGCTGTGGTGGAGCCTTTCTTCACAGCCTCCTGGGCATACTCAACTTGGAAGAAGTGCCCGTCCGGAGAGAAAACCGTGATAGTCCGGCCATAGCTCACAGTGGCGGCCTGATGAGAGATGCCCGAACTGGTAAGAAAGAGAGGCAAGAGCCAACATTTGAGGGGGGCCCTCAAAACAGCACTGTCACTTCCCTCAGCACGCAGGCGCTTCCTAGCATGAAGATTTTTAAGGGAGTGCAGAGGACTCTAATCCAAACTGGAACCAGGGAGTGCAGAGGACTCTAATCCAAACTGGAACCAGGGATGGGAACAGGGATTGCACTCCTGATACAGACTGAGTGAATCCAAACCTGCTATATGCACTCACCAAGGGGAAGCTCCTATGGGACCACCTGGGGTCATCCTCCTCCCTGAAAACAGTAGGTGTGATGCACTAAACCAGACACTGGCTGAAGGATGGGCAAAGGATAAAACCTCCATACTCCCCATGCCTGTGTCCAGGTAAGGATCCTCCCACCCCACATACTGGCTATTCATATTTTCAAAGTCTGCATACTACGACTAACTTCAGGACAAACACCAAGGTCCCTTTCAGACTTCACAATTATAGCACTATGATACTACTTTAAAAGCTACAGCTGCATTTTATGGAATCGTGGCATTAGCAGTTTTAGGAAGGGACATTTTGAATTCTCACCAGAGAGCTCCTCTTGTGCCTCTGACCAAGCTACAAACCTCAGGATTCCATGGGATGCAGCCATAGCAGTTAAAGTGGAATTACAATGCTATAATTATGTGTGAATGATCACATACCTTGGTCATCTGTAAAAGGACTAAGCTAATAAGAAAGACTTCACTGAACTGTGAAAAGATTTCAAGTAGGGGGGCCACACTGCATTAGCCCAGAGAATGATGGATATGAAGGCCATTATGGTTGTATTAATCCAAGAGAATAAGTGATTAAAATAAGATGACTTCTTAAATCTGGGCTTGACTGAATCAGGTTACACAGAACTCTACCAGACATACATAGAATCATGAAAAGAAATCATGCTGTATAAGGTAATATATGTTCTTGGAACAACATCTATCAGTGAAGATTATACAAACTTTTGAACTGTGTACGGCTTTTCTGGCAAAACTCTGCAGAACACCTAATTTTTCAGTGCACAATATGTATAATTTTAATGTATACATGCTTCTGATGTTCAACATTAATCTGTTTGGCCTTACAAAGAAAAGGAATCATAACTTTGGATGAGAATGACCTGTTGTTAAACAAGCGCTCTACAGATAACAAATGTTAAGCTCTATGAAGTTTTGGCAATTGAAAATAATTGTGGTTACACCCTAGTATAAATATATATTTATTTTTAAAAAATATATTTAAAATCAACTGGCAACAACTTTAAATTTGGTTCTCAGTTTCAAAAAAGTCAATCCAGAAATGAAAGAAAGAAAGCTCATCCCTTTATATTCTACCAATAAATACCTTTGAAAATTCTGCTTTTGCCCATTTTATTTATAAGCTACCTTCTTTTTATTTATCATCTATATCTATTCATCTCAATCACTTTTGACCATTAAAAGGATCCCAAGGCAATTTACAACCACAAGTCTAGTAAAGATTCAAAAGAATTTTTAAAATATTTTTAAACCAATAAATGAAAGTATATTAAAAGAAAACTATTAAGAAACTATTTAAATACCATTAGGACCTTTATGGGATAAAACTGTCTTCTTGGCTGCCTGACTAAAAACTATCAAAAGAAGCACAGTCAAATTTTCTTTGCAAGAAGGTTCCACAGCAAAAACTACTGTTACTGAAACAGCCCCATCTTATGACACCACCAAACACCCCACTCCTGCAAGTGGAACACAGAGCAAGACTCCTGATAATAACTTTAACTGATGGGCCACTTGATTTAAAAGTAAGCATTCCTCAGGCAGCCTGGTCCCAAGGGCACAGAAACAAACAGAAATCCATTGCAAATGTGTTGTTGTCATTGTTCTTGTTGTTGTTGTTGTTGTTGTGTGTCTTCAAGTCATTTCTGACTTAATGGCAACCCTAAGGCAAGTTTTCACAGGATTTTCTAGGGCTGACTGTGTGTGATGTGCCCAAGGTCATCCAGTAAGTCTTCATGGCTGAGCAGGAAATTGAACCCTGGTCTCCGGGATCATAGTACAATGCTCAAACCACTATAATTTCCATATAAATCATAAGTTGGTAATAGCCATCTTGCTTTACTTAGCTTTACTTGGACCCAAGTGAAAGGGGTTTTACTCTGATAAGCAAAAAGGACATTTATTTCACAAGTTGAACAGTATTAATATCACTACAACTTCACTGAAAAATCCCACAACACCTGATAAGAAATAAATGCTTATGTAATCAAGACCATAAATAAACTCAGAAGTAATTACACAGACACATTTTTAAAGCTGCATATCTTTTGTCCAGGCTCATTTATTTTGCTGTAACACATAGTCTCTAATTCTTTTTTAAAGAATTATTTACACTCTGCTCTGTGTCCCCATTTGATGCTAAAGGGACAATGGGATTTAAAAACGAAAGCCCTAATAAAAGATAACAAAAAAATTATTCATTCCAGTCAATGCTATGCACACATATGCCAGTCATAAGACATTCCAGAGCTCCAGCTTCAAGTACTCAGGCTGAGCGCCTGGCATCCACCCAACACCACCGTGACCTACTTCACAGAACAGAATTGGTCCTATTCAGTTTAGGAGAAAATGAAGATTTTTGGGCTCCAAGGAACTAATGTGACATTCCTGCACTTATACAAAAGGTGAACTCAGCTGAACATTTACCCACAATGCAAACTGCCAACAGTCATTATATAAGAACTACTACATCTGATGTTAAGTCTACCTTTGTCTATGAAAAAAACCTTCACAAACAAACTGGTGGAGTCAGTTTAAAAACAGGAGGGAGAATTGCATTTAAAAGGAACAAAAGTTAATATTATTTACGATTTTTAATCTCTACTGCATTCACTAAAATACTTTGACTCTGTTGAACCTCTGTTCTTCCTGTAGATGGTATCCTTTTATAGAAGGTTTGAAACACAAAGATTGGCAACTTTACTTAGGTAACCTTTTAACATAAAAACCATTTACTTCTCTGTGAGCTCATATCTATGCCAGCTTCTTAAGTAACAGGTCATTTACACTAACAATTGCCCTCTCCAATCCAGCTCCAACATTATTTTTATATTATTATTTTTATATCTATCGCATCACACTGCGCTTCTTTTCTCTCCAAAAGGAGACACAGACAAACATAGGATCAAACTAAATGATATGTTTAACAGGTATTTTGAAGAGATGTCTTGCAACTTGCGAAGGATACCTATTTGTCACAGCACATATTTGTCCCCATATTTGGAAGGCAAATATGGGCTTAATTTGCAAATATGATTGCTGAGCTTTGTACCTCTGAGGAAATCCTGTTATGGGAGAAAAACAGTAGCAAAAATGCTTTACCTATCGCATCTAGTTTGATCCAGACGTATTACACAAAGATAAGAAATTTTCCATTTGCTTACTAACTCTACTTTTAATGCACATTTTCACCCCCCTGAGTTAACAGCGATTCAAATTTTTGTGAGCTTTGGGACAATGGATGATTTAGCACATGCTAAACAAAACACTCACTACGACTGAAGTTATAAATAATGTGAAAAAATGCTTTTAAAAAGAAATGGATATACAACCTCTACACAGAAGCATTCCTTGATATCACAGGCAGGCCATATTTATGCTGTTTATCAGGGCTGAAACACTGTGCTACAGTTCACCTGTATACCTTTCCTATACATTTGTTGTGTTCATTATTTAGATCTGGATGTACATTACACATAAGGCACACTCAGTAATACAGGCACAGATGACACATTCACTGATACACATGTATACAGTCAGGACTGACATCCATTTTAATCACTATGAGAAACCAATATGAGGAAACAATATGCAGGAATTGCTCTCTATGCTTGACTGCTTGGTTTTTTTCTTGCATGCCTCAAAATGAGTATCTGCATCATCTAGAAATACTCTTCTAAAATATTCCATAAAATGTGAGTAATCACTATGTTGAGATGATGCTGGGCTCAGCTGCCACAGAGGAACGTGGAGGAATTATTCTATCGTCACCAAAGACATTAAAATGTTCATCATCACATTATTTGTATATCATTCAGACATATGTGGTTCCATCTCCTTCCCTTCCTACAGATTCTTTCCGAAAACCTGCCTTTCCCACTTCTCCAGTCTTCCTGAATTTCACTTCCAGCTATAAAAAAGTTTTAATTATGCATAAATGCATTTGCCCACATCTTTTAAACCTGCCTTTGTTCGTCCCCTCTCCTCCTATGTTGTCCGCACATTCTCTTTCTGAGATTGTAAACCCTTTGGGAGCAAGGGCCTGTTTATGTTGCCTGTATAGCTCTGCGCAAGGTGACATATATCCTGATGGTGCAGTACGAGTGGTGGTATTTGTTTGTAACACCACCTTTTATGTACTAAACTTGATGTCCCTGTGTGATAATGGGGCTTCCCATTATCTAGACTTAGCTAAAGGGGGAGACTTCCCTCTTCAGGTAAACCAAGGGTTAATGAGGTGTTGGGATTAGATTACATCATAGGTCATGTGGGTCAGCATCATAGGTCATGTGGGTCAGCATCATAGGTCACAGGGTGAGACTTGACCAATCAAAAAGGAAAGAGGTGAGCATCTTCAGGATGCTTCCAGATGCTTCCAAGGAGAAGTTATAAAACTTCTTGCGAGGCCATGTGGCCGAGAGAGATAACAAAGGGACAACAAAGAGACAACAACCAAGGAACCTCCTGGAGGGGGGTTCTGTGCCAGTAGCAGGCTGCAGGCCTAGCCTGGCCTCCTGGCATCTTCCTACTAGAACATCTAAGCCTAGGAACAACTGTGAGTAATTAGAAATAGTTATTTAGTCGCGTTAGGGACTTTTCTGTTATTTTGGAGCTGGCTGATCTAAAGAATGTGTCTGTGCTTTCATATCTGTTCTTTTTGTAACTACTTGTAACTAAGTGTGCCTGGGAGGAGGGAGCTTCCCATGTGTGGTAATTTGCCTTGTTTATTTGCATACCTTTAATAAATACTTTCTGTAAAAGACCCTGTTTCTCTCCTTCCCACGCCAAGCTAGGTAGACCGGGGGAAAAGGAAGATCCTTAAGCTTAGGGATTGACATGTCTGGACAGCATCCCACTGTGCTGTCCCAAGTGTCCAGAATTCAGTGGGTGGTGGCAGCGAAGATGAATTAACAGCTAAAATTCATAACAGGCTGGAATATACATCCCAGCAGCGCATGGGGGACTTTCCAGCTTCACACCCTGTAGATACAGCTTCTGGGGTAGTGTCCAGACAGCCTTCTAGTCTGGTTTTATCGAATTTCAGTTTCAGTTACTGTGTCTTGCAGTTTGATCAGTCTCTTAGTTTCTTAAACCCGTGCCTGTTTTGAAAGAGCAAGATAGAAAAGACTGACTGGGTGCACGCAAGAGCTAGTTCATTTGAGTAGAGAGTGGTACTGATCATCTTAAGAGACTGGTTAAACAGCCCCTGCTCAGGAAACCCTCTTTAGACTAAGAGATTATAACAGTGCCCAGTCACTAGTATTCACCCTTGGGGCAAGATGCTTCAACAGTGACAGTTCAAGTCTATGGGAAGAAACAAAGACCCAATTTAAACTGATTTCAGATCCAGTTTTGGCACTGAGGTGGTCTTGGTCACCCTGATAGAAGACCTCTTGCAATAAAGATACATGCAGTGTAAGCATATTAATTCTCCTTGACACCCGAGCAACATTTGACAATCTCAACCACTGTACTTTGTTGGAATGTGGGCTGAGAGTTGAAAGCAGTTCTATCATAGCAGTTCTGCTCCTGCCTGCAGGGTCAGTCTGAGAAAATAGCAACAGAATGATTCTGCTTAATTCTACAGCAAGTTGTGGGTTCCACAAGGTTTTATCTTGTCTCCTCTGTTATTTGATTCAAGTGAGGCTATGCAGGTGTTAGACTAGCACTGGGAGTTGGCAGGAAGCAAGAGCAAGATCTCTAAACTGAAAAGAACCCCAACAAATTGAAGGCTCTGTGGTAGGTGGTTCTCATGACTAAAAATCAGGTGCACAAACCTGGACAATGAAGAAAGCTAATGGAAAGAAAATAAACTCATTTGAAATGCGGTGTTGGAGGAGAGTTCTGCAGACACCCGGGACTGCTAAAAAAAATTAATGAATGCATCCTAGAACAAATCAGGTGTCATTAGAAGTCAAAGTGACTCAACTGAGGCTGTTGTATTTTGGACACATCATGAGGCAACGTGACTCACTAGAAAACACCATGATGTTTGGTAAAGTGGAAGGCAGTGGGAAAAGAGGGTAACTAAACTCCACATGGAGGGACTCAATCAAGGCAGCCAGGGCAACTGATGACCAGGCCTCTTGAGGGGGTCTATCACTCAGAGTTGAGTTGACAGGAAACAACAACAACGTCTGTTGGAAAGAAAGAATGTGGTCTCTTTAAAAAAGCAGTCATGCATCTCAGGGTTAAGAATGTACGACGAGTCACATTGGATCAGACCAAAGTCCTATCTAGTCTTACATGCACTGTGGTCCCACAGTGGCCGATCAGTTGCCTACAGAAAGTACACAAGAGCCAATCAGGGGTTGCTGCACACACCCTTTCCCATATGTAACAAAAACTTTATCTTGCTTTTTAATTTTCTTTTTCAAATAAACATATTATTATAGCACTCCAGCTAAAGGCTTGGTTCTTAGAATGAGTCAATATTCCATATTCTTTAAAACATGGAAGCATCCAAAGATTTTTCCCCCACTGAACCAAATCGCTGCTTTTGAAAGCACACTATAAGCTGAATGAAAGACACATAAACATAAGATAAAAGAGAGCATCTGGACTCTGTCTTTTAAAAACATATTTCAAAGTCTGTTCACCCTCTCTTTATACTGTTATCTGTGTGCTTTTCCAGAGTGATATTTATAACTTAATTCTCCCTCATTCTTGTATACACAGCCTTCTGATATGCAGAGGACAACACACAGCCTGTAACTGACACATAAAGCTGCTTGGTCATTCCAGATGTTTTCCCTTCAAATGCTAAGCAAAGGATGATTTTGGCAGTTAGAGTAGGGGAAGTAATTTCCATGAGTCATACAGAACTGTTTTGCCATGATGACCCACATGTCTACCATCCCCATGGCAGAAATACACATGCCTGCAAAAAATAAATCATAAATATAAGTGGGATTAAAAACACGGATATGAAGCAGCAACAAGCAACGGGAGTGGCTGCAGCACTGAATGTCACACAAAATTTCCTTTCTGCCCTTTGTTACAGATACCACCATAAACATCCTTTGAAATCAATTTCATTCACAATAGCTGCATAAATCTCCAGCTGTATGGAAAATGCTATACAAGAACTAAACTAAGTAGTTCCATGAAACTGTCCACATATTATTTAAGTCTGGATTCCTCATTTTAAAAATTCTGACTTTAGACCAAGTCTGGGTGACAGTACTATTTATAATTTTGGCAACATCTGCATTAATGCAGTCAAACTAGACGGTGACATCAAATATGCATGAATACCTTTCTGACAAGCCTTAAACCTTAAGAGAAAGGTGGTAAAACCAGGCTCGGAAGGTGAAGTGAGATTAAACCCTTTCCTCCCACAGATTTACCAGTTTAGATAAATTCCCAGAGCTGTTATTAGCTGGGGAGGGAGTACAGCATCAACAGCCATGGTTCTCCCTGTACAACTAACAGCAATATGCATAAAGAGGAAAAGATTAGCTGTCATATCCCCAATCCAGCAAATTAGAGCCCTTTCACCTATCTCATTCAGCCTCAACAAAGGAAAAAAAATAAGTTTGCCACGCGCAGACATCTTTTCCTTTCTGTGTCTTTCCTTAATGAACTGCCAGAGGACAATGCTCTTTACCTATTACCCATAAACATCAAATAAATGCCACACAAGTGTTATGTACTTTGCAACGGTATTACAACTGAAGCTGAGCAGCTCCTTTCCACGCTGCAGAGCAACATACAACCTAAGGTCTATTTTCTCTCACTGTTTAACCTTGCTCTTGAATCTCCTGTAACTTAACTTCCATGTAGGAGCAATACATTCCAAAACAAGGAACAGATCCTTGACCTCACATGCCCATCACAAAACAGTACCACAAACACATTGCATGGAGACTCCGAAAAGGTTGGGTACATGATAAGTCAAGGATTCTCTTGATTAGGGATGCCCAGCTTTAGTATTAAGAAAGGCTCCTTCTTCTCTAGTACGGAGTCCATAAGCTAGAAGTATATCCTTCCAACAATATTAGGGAACAGAGATTTAAATAAGAGGTTAATTCTTATGGCACATGAGCAGTCAAGGCAAGATTAAAAACTGGTAGGCTGCAAGTTCATCACATCTTTTTGCAATGTAGGCAACTGCCTTTCCAGAATACGATTCTTAACCAAAAGCAGAGAATAGGAAAGGTGCCCATACTCTTAAATGGTTATTCCATTTTTCCACTCTGAGGTTAGTAAACAAAAAAGACAAGAGTTTATTAAAGCCAGCACACTTACTTTGCCAAGTGATTCATGAGCAAATGGAGCATCTGTCTGTTTTTCTCAGGCAGTCTGTGTACTAAGCTGTGGATTTCTGAGATCCTGGATTCTTGATTTTCCAGTTCTGAAACAAGACAAGGTATCTTTGTTTTCATCCATCAGTCACCAGTTGCCTAGCACAATGTGAAATCCCTGGACTTCTTTTAACTTTACTACTATAATAGGTACCAAGGAATAGAGGGCATGCTCATCAAATTTGCAGATGACACCAAATTGGGAGGGGTTGCTAATACGCCAGAGGACAGGATCAAAATTCAAAATGACCTGGATAGATTGGAGAGCTGGGCCAGGGCGAACAAAATGAAATTCAACAGAGAGAAATGTAAGGTCCTACACTTAGGTAGAAAAAATGGAATATAGAATTATAGGATGGGGGACACGTGGCTGGATAGCAGTACGTGTGAAAGGGATCTAGGAGTCTTCATAGACCACAAGCTGAACATGAGTCAGCAGTGTGATGCGGCAGCCAAGAAAGCCAATGCAATTCTTGGCTGCATCAATAGGAGTATGGTGTCTAGATCGAGGGAGGTACTGGTACCACTCTACTCTGCTTTGGTTAGACCCCATCTTGAATACTGTGTTCAGTTCTGGGCACCCCAATTCAAGAAGGATATTGACAAGCTGGAGCAACTCCAGAGGAGGGCGACCAAAATGGTGAGAAGCCTGGAAGACATGCCCTATGAGGATAGACTTAGAGAGCTGGGTATGTTTAGTCTGCAGAAGAGGAGGTTAAGAGGGGACATGATAGCCATGTTTAAATATTTGAAGGGATGCCACGTAGAGGAAGGAGGGGGCTTGTTTTCTGCTGCTCCAGAGACCAGGACAAGGAGCAATGGATTCAAGCTGCAGGAAAGGAGATTCCACCTGAACCTCAGGAAGAACTTCCTGACAGTCAGGGCTGTCCGGCAGTGGAATATGCTGCCTCGGAGTGTAGTGGAGTCTCCTTCCTTGGAGGTTTTTAAGCAGAGGCTTGATGGCCATCTGTCGGGAGTGCTTTGAGGGTGTTCCTGCATGGCAGGGGGTTGGACTGGATGGCCTGTGTGGTCTCTTCCAACTCTACATTTCTATGATTCTATGATTCTATGATACCAAAACAAGAAAAAGATGGAAGGATGTATAATTTTAAGTACTGCAAAAACCAATGAATTCAATCAATATAATTTTTATTGCAACACCTGAGTTTTAACTGACTCAGTTCAAAGTGGAAGCAATTATAGAAGTCCAAAGAAGTGCTAAGCATGTCCTCATTCTCTCTCCACCTTCTTTCTTTCAGACAAACAAATACTCACACGGCTTTCTCTTACCAAAATCTTACAAAAATCGATTTTGAAAGTAAGTGGTGGATAGTGAGGATATATAGGCATTCTATTGCTGATCTCCAGCTAGTTTACTTTTACAAGTTCCTGAACCAAGAACTTGCAAAGAGTTCACAGGCACCTAAAGTAACGATCAGCAGCTCTCTCTTCCAAACTGATCTTGGGGAGAAAGGAAGGTGGCATTATCCTTCTGGGAGAAGGCCCTTTCATTGGGGAAAACAGACCTGGTAATCCTGTTCCTACTTAGGGTGGAGAGAGAGGTTCTAGACGGCATACTACCACCTTGTCCTCCCTATCCCACAGTATGAACATGGGCTCTTGAGACACAGAAAAGAGAGATGGCACAGCCAAGTACTCACAGAATACTGATAAGGATAATTTATTGCTGTTGTGTGCCTCCAAGTCATTTCTGACTTATGCTGCTCCCAAGGCAAACCCATCATGAGGCAGAATTTGTTTCAGAAGGGATTTATCCAGAGGCTGAGAAAGTGTGGCTTTCCTAAGATTGCCCAATGGGTTTCCATGGCCAAACCATAATCTGAACCATAGTCTCCCAGTGCCCTAGTCCAACACTCAAACCACTGGCTCATTCTGGCTCATAAGAATAATACCCTTCAGTGGATTTATGATCACATGTCCTAATCCACATTCTCCTAAACCATCCACTGTTAGGAAAACAGGCACAAAAACATGAGAACATTTTAAAAAATCTGTCATGAGCCAGAAATCACTTTTTGTTTCTTGAATGGACAATGAATATGAAAGAAGCAGAGTGGTTTTTAACTACCTTTAGGAGTGAAGAGCGTTGTCATTTTATTCTCTAATCTTAAATATAACACCTGGAGGGAAGTGACTAGTGGAGTGCCACAGGGTTCTGTCCTGGGCCCAGTGGTATTCAATATCTTTATTAATGACTTGGATGAAGGAGTAGAGGGCATGCTGATCAAATCTGCAGATGACACCAAACTGGGATGGGTTGCCAATACGCCAGAGGACAGATGGCCCCTGGAGTCTCTTCTAACTCTGATTCTATGATTCAAACCAAAAGATAAAATAAAAGAATCTCAAATGTGCTTTATTTATCAAGTAGAAATCACAATGAAACTAATGGGCATACTCTCAACAAAAGGCTGGTTGAAATCACAAAATACTGCAAAAATTCAAGCTACTAAAAAAAACCATGCTTTTGGCAACCAAAAACATTCCATCACCTTTTTTCATATTGTATCAAATTGTAGTTAATAGGATTTCTTACCTCACAATTCCTTCCTATTTACAGAATTTATTAAAAAAGCTAATCTTTGGCAATAAATTCTAAAAGCTTAGAAGTTACATGGTGCTGTTCACAGAGAAATTTGTCTCCTTCAAGAGCTTGAGACAAATTACTTACTTGCTGCTTTAATGAAGCTTCTTTGAAACTGATACATCATGAGGGGCCCAGGGAGCATTCTGAGATACAAAAGAGAGAACATAATCAAATGAGAACAATTAAAATTCATGGCAGAATGGTAGACATGCCATTATAATCATTTTATTCATCATCATGTAGGGCACAGCTAAACATTGCCAGCCAGTCAGCTCTAGCTCAACAAGAAAAAAGAAAGGCTTTAATTCCCGTTTCCCCCCTCTAAAACTGACCAGTGTATCATCATTAAGACTAAATAGTGTTATGTAAATGACTGGTGATTTAAAACACATGCTGCAGATATTGTACCCTGGGAAAAAACATAGTAACCCTGAAAGAAAGATGATTGACATCATAAAGCATCCCAGACATTAGCCATTTGAGGCTTTTATGTTCAGATTGGTCAGCAACAGATAAGTGTGATATAGAACAGGCCATACTGAAGAACAGAGTAGATAGAATCCAATAATAACGAAACAATGGATGACACTTCAGGAATGTGTATCAGGGAAATTTGATCCTTCAGATGTTTTTGGCCTCCAACTCCTATCAGTCTCTGCCTACATACCAATGCTGAGGGGCAATGGGAGTTGCAGTAATAAAAATACCCAGAGGGACCACATTTGACCACCCTTGTTCTACAACAGAGTGGCCAGAGAGCTTTAATAATATGACTGTATTATACACCTGAACAAAAGGAATACTGACTTCTGGCATGGACCACTGGTTCTGCAAGAATATACACATTTTTGCCTCCCTTTTTCTTCTAATACCATGCGAAGTGATCTTATTAAGAGGAGTAGCAGCAATAAAATCATTGGTTACAATGATCTCATCACCTTTCAACAGAGGCATAAACAGGGCAGTGATAATGCAAAAGAAGAGTCAAGATAGACTATCAACCAGTTTCAACCAGCATCCAAAAATCAGCAAAAGTTCACTTCTGACAAAACACTTTATATTCCACTAAGATTATATGATCAAAGGATACTCGCTATAACAAATGGGTCTGGAAATTAAATCAATTCTATTCAAAATTCACAGTGATATAATACAGTGTTTTTGACTGTAGTGGGAAACAAAGGATCTATTCCCAACCAGTCTGGTCTTACACAAGTTTCTTAGAGCTTTTCTTTTCCCTTTTGTATACACAAAAACATTTTAGACCTACTTGTCATCCTCAGATGTACTATATGACCTCAGCTCCCTACTACATATACATTTAATGACAAAGATAAATTTACCACCACTAATTGTCCCCTTGCATGCCATTTGTGGTTCAACTTCACATTTCAGTTTTCCTAGAAGTTTAAAAGGATTAATAACTCTAATTATCCATGTCTTACTTAATCAGTTCTCATATAGTGTTTAATTCTTATTTGCTTTCAGGATTAGCAACTCATGAAACATGATAAATTGGACAATTGTAACAAGTGACTCTTCTCAGTTCTCCAAGGATTAGTGCTACAAGAACTGAGCTTCTCACCCCATCCCTAATCTGCTGGGAACTCTGGCTTACAATTTTTGACCCTGTCTTTATCCATGCACAGGTCAAAGTCTTGGTTTTGACCTCACAAGTCCTAAAAGGTCCAGGCCATCTGACAGAGCATATCCTCTCAACGCCTGTCCTTTTTCTCAGTCTGACCAGCCTCAGTCACATCTGGTGGGAATAGGCGAGAAGGCTTTGCTGCTGGTTTTTCCAAGGCTCTGGAGTTCCCTTCTTAGAAAGAGACAATAGCCTCTCCTTGCTATGTTTCTTTAGCATGCAAGGACCTTTTTCCAACAAAGGCTTTTGGAAACTGACTTTTTATGAAGAAAGGGCTTTTTAATAATGAGCAGTAAGTACTTTTAATTACTTTTTGAAAAAAAATATTCAATATATGTTTTAAATTGTTTCTATTGGTTATTTCAAATTCAATGACAATATTTGTATTTTTTTTTATTTATACTGTATTTGTTTTAAATTGAAGCTATCTTGACACTTGGTTTTCAGGGATGTAAATTTGTTGTGTGTTTTCGAGTCACTGCTAACTTATGTCAAACCTAATGTGAGCCTCTCATGGGGTTTTCCTGCCAAGATTTGTTCAGAGGGAGTTTACCCTTGCCTTCACCTAGGTTGAGAGAGTATGACTTGTCCAAGGTCACCCAGTGGGTTTCCATGGCTGAGCAGGGATAAAAACCCTGGTCTCCAGAGTTATATTTCAACACTTGAACCGATACACCACACTGAGGGCTGAGACCTTAAATTAAAAAAAGAACCCACACCACCTCTGACTGGGAGAACGGGGAGAATGTGAATCCCACTTTCAGATTTAGCTAAGATCTTATTCTCAACAAAATCTTTTTCATAGCAATAAGCAATGTCTGCTACTAACAAAAAGCTCTGTTAGGATTCAGGATCTTCTCTTGAGCTCCTATGGGCAGTTCCTACTAGCTCTAGATTGGCCTGTCAAAATGTGGGAGTGGGAAAGAAAAATAGATAGAAGGTTGGGGCTGAGATTGGATGTCCCTCATAGTGTTTGTGGTTTATGACCTGCTGCCAAATAAATCCTCAGCATTATCTTTATTGCTGCATGATTAATAGTAATGAAATTCATTGTTTTGAGAAAGTGCCAAAAGAAACAGAGCTTCTGGCCTAACGTCATAACGTCACCCTCTGCTGTTTCCCACATTTCCTGGGCTGGAATTCCAGTGAATGACATCAGCCTCTCCTGCATTATTGTAAGCTAATTCAAGGGCTGGAGCAATACTGTTTGTATCCTTGAAAATACAGTTCTAAGAGAGCTTTATGCTGAAATTTCAAGAAAGGTCTTCCTGTTCTAGAAATCTCTGAAAAATTATGATGGTGGATGGTGGTAGTGGAGATAGCTTGCTCATTATACACTGGAATGAAAACTATGAAATGACATATTAGAAAATGCAAAGTGCCTTTGGCAACTGGGTTAAAATTAAACTGTGACTATCAAGACACACTGAGATGTACTGCGGTGAGCTTTTGAAAAGCAGCTATATGCTGTACAAAACTCTTGGTAGCAGCCATTAAGCCTGGAAACACAAGTTAAAACAAAGACTACCCAAACCCATGTCTGCCAGTCAGTGTCAAGATACAAGTAGAGGAAATGTAGAGCACAACCTCAGGTACACGCAGGAGGTGCTTAACCCTTCTCATATCCACAAGTCCTCCTAGAAATGCCCTCTCTTCCAGATCTATTTTTCCATGCAACCAAGTTTTTGCTGCCTGGTTTGGGCGAACACAGTAAGCAACCAACCTGGGGAATTTACAGGGGGAAAATTTGTGGTTGGGTAAGATGTTTGTGTAAGGGAAGCAGTTCAGTGGAAAACACATTTCTATTGAATCCCTGGCCTCTCCAGGTAGGGTCTAGAAAGATTTCTGCCTGAAATCCTGAGTACTAAGGCATGCCTGTGGTATGACTTGGGTAGTCCCTAAGGACAGCTTAGGGCAGACAGACTCCCCTCTATCTTCCTATGGCTCTACCAAAACTCAAATATGGGAACCCAATGCAGGTCTGTTCTAGCTAAGGTCCTGTCACAAGCAGGCATGGAAGAAATGAACCCTGAGCAGGAAGTTTTACTTTTGCTCCTGAAAAGTAAAACTGGAGAGTTCAGCGAAAGGAGTCAGGGACACAAGAGACAGGGATCATAGGAAGACTCCCTCACCGCAAGTATGTTTTCAGTGAACTGGTGATTGTTTTAATCTCCCACTCTGCGGAGATTTCATCTTCTGTTTCAGCTGCTTTAGGATCTAAGGAGAGAAAAACACAGATACAAGTAAGCCTCAGTAAGAAGAAGACCCTAAAGCCATTAACAGAACATCTATCAAGGTTTACCACTGCCCACGCATTCTCTTTGCTTCCTTTTCACAATATGAATGCCACAATACTTCACCTAGGAGCTGCAGATATAATGAAGCGAGAAAAGACTGTGCTTGGCTGGCCTGCAGTGTGTTACTTGGTAGGATGACTTATTTTAGAATTAGTCTGTTTCCTGGACAGGTATCCTAGAAGGGGAGAGGAACAGAGGGGCTCAGAAATGTCTTCTTAAAGAGACTGATGCAATGCCAGAAGTCACAGGCAAGTGAGCACACACTTGTCTCCATTTGGCATTAAGTGTTAACCATAGAAAGAGTGAGCATGGGCATCAATTTGAGGTTCAGAAGAGCTGTCTGACATCTCTAACTTTCAAGCAATATCACACTAATTGTACAAAAGACAACAGTTGCACAATAGCATACATACAGATTAATGACAATTAAAATTAATACACTGCTAACAAACAGTGTATTAACTTAGAACACTTTAACATAACTTAGAACATAACTCTGATTTTCAAAAAAATCAGAAACAGGAGCGACAACACTCTTCTAAGCAGTGATTTTTATCTAGTTCCAAAAAGTCATTTTCATTGGGCAGGGCTGCTAGATTGGATAGGGTTGCTAGATTGAACAAATCCTGCCAAGAAAACTGTGACAGGTTCCTCTTAGGGTCACCAGAAGACAGAAATGACTTGAAGTCACACAACAATAACAATTTATTTCATGCTATACACCAGGCATCACATAGAAAGCTTCTCATCTGTTTAAGGTAACTTCATTTTGAAGTCCTTAACCCTAAGACTCTTGTTAAGATTCACAAAGAAATAAATAAGTTAAAGTAAAGTAAGGAGACGAAATTATAAGGGAGGAAGAAATGGAAACCAAGAGAAAGTGGGTAGGTGAGAAACGGGTCTTCACAAAAGCTGATGCACCTGTTTACTTTTCCCAAAAGGTCAAATCAGTGACAAAGTCTTGAAGGAGTGGAGGAGTAAAATAATCAATCTTTTTCCCCCAAGCCTTATGCTATTAAGTCTTTTAGTGTAGTAATGGAACAGAATTATAAATTTAGCTTTATTGTTAAAAACATCCCACTTTCAACAGAAATGCATTACTATACTGCCATTACTACTACTACTACTATGCTTACTAACAATCCAGTGTGTTAATCCTTTCTTCTGGTCCCATCTCTTCTTATGAAATATTCCAATATATGGATACAAATGGCGACCCTCTGAACAATACTTCAGATGTAGGAATTGTGAGGATTATTATAAAAATAAATACCTGTTCAGTACTCTTATCATGTGCACAGATTAGGGTTTAAAAAGAAAATTTGCCATTATTTGTTTCCTGGTTGAAAACTGAGTTTTCCATTACTCAGAAAACCTGGCCTAGAAGCAAAATTCAGAGGTGATAATTTTGCAGAGTTTTCACATGGTATTTGCACATCCCAAAGTCTTTCATGAAATTATTCTGCACAGAAATACATGTGATTAAGAATTGTGGGAGTTTGCACCAAAAACACTGTTTCCAGACTGTGGAAACAGTAACCTTGCACAACCACCACCACCACAACCCTTGCACAAAAGAAAGCAATCTTGCGCCAAATAAATACATAAATAAATAACTGTAGTTTTATAGTGCAAGACTGCTGTTTTCCCACAAAAGATTTCTGTTGGGCAGGACTGTGGGCTTTTGCATAGAAAACAGCAATCCTGCACAAAAAACACATGTGGCTGTCTGGAAACAGTGGTTTTTATATGAAGTCTACAATTCTACAACACAAAACAAAACAAAAACAGGTGTATTTCTGCACAGAAAAACTTCAGGATATGTGAATACTGGATGAGAACTGTGCAGAACCACTTGTTTTCTCTGCAGAGGAAAGAAAACTGTGAAAATTATACATCCTTACTCGTAAGGATGAAACAGATGAGTAGTAATACCCCTGGGATATAAAAAGGGGTAGGGGAATGCAGATACCTTCAGAGACTATTAAAAATCCAAAATTCATAGGTACTGACACAATATTGTGCTCTAATGAAAACACTAACAAGCAACGGAATATGAATTAAGCAACTGCTGAGTGAGCTAGATATCAATGCAAAGTTTAGTTAAGCAAATGAGTCCCTGTAGTCTAAAACCTATCCTCTTTTTTTCCAGAATAAATTAACAAGCCCCCCTGACACACCCACACCAACATATCTACCCCTCCATGGCTGATTTTCATTGTGTTCTAACTTATCTATTGCCAAGAAGTGAGATGCAGGATGGAGATGCTCATTTTGCAGTGATTCATCCTCCATGGAGGCCATAGTGGATTGGCCATGGTAAATTGGGCATAAAATTGTGGGGAGCAAAACCTGCCTCTTACCACTGGTGGTAGGATCACTATGGGCAGTAGAAGTCTTATCGCCCTTCACTTTTCTTCTCTATGGCCACAGTTGCCATTCACTGCTATTGGTGGAGGATGGGGGGTGGGGGGGTGGGCTGGGATTAATTGAGAAGTTCAAGCCTGAACTCTCCCCTAGAAGCCAAGATGACTAAACTGAGGCCGTTGTATTTTGGCCATATAATGAGAAGACAGGATTCACTAGGACAATAGGCAATAATGTTTGGTATGGTAGAAGGCAGTAGGAAAAGAGAAGGCCACATTACAGGTGGATAGACTCAATCAAAGAAGACACATCCCTGAATCTGCAAGACCTGAGCAGGGCTATTGATAATATGGTGCTTAGAGGTCTCTTGTTTATAGGGTCACTGTAAGTCAAAGTCAACTTGACAGCAGTTAACAACAACAAATTGAGAAGTACACTGCAGTCAAAGCGAAGCTTAGCTCACCACGCTTCAAACTCTGTGGCTCAGCCTCCACTGGCAGGGAATCCCTGGGAGCTTGCAGTGTGAAATACAAACTCTCCTTCCACACACACCATGCCTGTCATAATGACAGGCTCTTTGCTAATAATAAGTAGCATGTCTGCACTGTGTCAAGTTATGTGGAACAGTCTGGGGGTGAGTCATTGCTGGCAGAGTGGCATGTGTATTTGTATGCCTGCCCAGGGCAGAAACCATGCTAGACTCAACCTGAGAAAATAAAAATAAAACTCTGCATAAACACACACACAGACATATACACATTGCAGCCACTGCATCCAGCAGCTACATTTCGTTTGGATTGTAAAGAAGAAAATGAAGCTCTCACACAGTGCTGCATAATGGGACTTTGGCTCAGCGGTGTGTCAGCAAATTATCTGCTGAGCTGCTTGACCTGGTAGACCTTAAGCTCACAACTCCAGAAACCTTTTGCCAGATGAGCACTTGTGCCAGACTGACATTTGCTGCTAGAAAGCAAGGAAAGTCTGCTCATGAAGTTCCCACTGGCTTGCAAAACCGAAACATCTGCAAAGTGCCTCCAGGGGCCTGCTAGGCAGAGTTCAAGAACAAGGAAGAAGATGGAGGCCAAAGGACTTTATCTCTGCTAGTCGTGTTCAGTGTGTGTGTGTGTGTGTGTGTGTGAGTGAAAGAGAGAGAGAGAAGATAATGAGAAAAAGAGAGAGGACATTGTTTCAAGGTGGTGGATGGGCTTTGTGAGTAAGTAGATGTGGTAAGTGAACGTAGAGAAATAAATATGCACTTGAATAAGTTAAAACTAGCCTACTTTTAAATATTGCACAACACACAATGAGAAGCTGGAATGGGTTGGGCAGCTATTGGCTTCTAGATGACTAATTTTAGTTTGTTTTTCTCACTCTTGCCTTCTGATGCCCTTGCTATGCAATGGTATTCCTTGATTCTCTATTTATCCACGTAGATTGTCCTTAGCAACTTTACTTTTAAACTCCATTCTTTCCTTGGCCTTTCCCACCATCAATGTGAACAACATCTGGGAAAGTGTTAGATATCGCTGAAAAAAAGGTCCAATTTGAGGCAGCATTACTCACTAGAGGAGCCAAAGCAGGGAAGTTGTAAAGTGTGAGCATCATTCCCTGAACTGTATCTTGCAGCCTTGGCCATTTTGTTTTTGCTTGTGTCAGCTTTTCAAATACACAAAACAGCTATATAAAATTATAGAGAAATGACTCAAACAGCTGGACAGCACAGCTATTTATGGCATTGTATTTCAAACCCATCCTTTTTCATAGGCTTCATTTTCCATCCTAATCTTAGAGATTCTTCTAAGCAATCTGTTCGTAGCCAGTGACCACACCTGAAAACGGATCTTCCCAACAGGCTGAGCAGTGGGCTATTCTTATTCCCAAGATTTTCTGGAAATAAATTAAACCTGCCCTTAAGTCACTGGGCAGATGAAGTCTTACTTGAAGTTTCTTTACCCATACTGGCTTATACTGCCAACACACACAAACACATGAACAGCCATTACAAAACAAAACAACTCTCCCCCACCTTTTTAAGGAATAAATGAATCAGAGAAAGAGGGAGAGAAACTACATCTATGTTGCATTTAATGGCAGCAGGAAGATGATGTGTTCCAACATTAGAGAATCCCAGTACAAAAAGCAACAACCACTCAGTTATTGATTTTTGGGGGGCCCACCCTACCAAAAGACAGAGAGTGACAATGCAATGAACAACATGCACAGATCAAAGAATTTCTGAAAGTCAGTGTTTCAGATGGGACCTCAGGTTTTCTTATGCAAGATCAGTCTGCCCATTAGAGAAGACACTGCTAAGAGATCATAAGATTTCAAGCTATGTAGCAGAATCTACAAGCTCATATAATTTTAACTTAGTTTTCCCACAAATCCCCTCCTTTTGCATTCTGAACCCAAACATCTTCACAAGCAATTGCTGACCTCTTGATCCTTCCCCTAGAATCTCCCAAAAGTCTCTGTGCAACCTAGGAAATGGCATTATATAAATTAAGACTATTGTCCATCTAGCCTTGTCTAGGTGCCCATAAGCTGCACACAGGATGGATGTTTCCTATCATCTGCTACCTAACCCTTTTAACCAATGATGACACTGAATTGAACCTGAGATCTTCTGCATTCAAGACTACACTGCAGAGCAAAACACCTCCCCTTACATTAAATCCTGCAAAGCACAGGGGATCTTTCACTTCTTCTCTTCATATACTTCCTTGGTCCCACTACAAAAGAAGTGAAATCATAAATGAGTGTTGGGTTCCATATTCACATGTGAACTAGTGTCACTCATGCTTCATGCAGCCCTATAAATATTGTTGGACTGCATGTCCCACCAGCTTTTGCCACCAGGGACTCATCTCTTCTCCTTTACCTCAAATATGGGCACAGCTTCTTTCTTCTCTTCTCTGTTGTTCAGAATATAATGCTCTCTCACATACTTTTCCTTAGCACTATCTTCTCTTTTGGATTTATTGTTTTACTTCTGCATTCTATTTATCTGCTGCTTTCAAATTCCCTACTATCTCTTACTTGATTTAGGTTCGTAAGACCAGGAGAAGACAGTTTTTATATTAAAATATCTTATATTAAGCTGTTAGAAATTAAAAGTGAGTAGTACAGGAGAGAGAGATCTTCTGAAACAGCTGCTATATAATTTCTTTATAAGAGGAAAATGCATATTTGTGAAGTGTGGCAAGGGTGTTTTGTTTTTTCCTGCAAGTATATGGGCTAGGAAGCCAGTGAGTTCAACCAGCCAGGGCCTTAGGAAAGATTGAGCCAGCATATTGTTCATGTGATGCTCTCAATTTTTACCAGATGCTAGAGTCAATCAACAAAGATCATTACTGCCAGCATGCCCTCCAGCTCAGCTCCTAAGGAGCATCTGACAGGATACAGTTGGAAAAAGAACACTGGCTTGGATCTCTAGATGGACCTGTTTCTTATTTATTTTATTTCAGTTCACCCCCACCTTTCCAAAACTTATCACAAAGTGTTAACAAGTACAAAAACTTAAAAACCCTATAAATCCACTCGAAAGTCAATGTTAAAATATGTGTCACAAGCCCCTTCCTGAACACAAACTGAGTTCATTCTAGAGTTTCCCTCAGAAACTCCAGGGACAGTACATTCCACAGTTAGGGAGGGAATGACACAGTAGACACAGCCCTCTCCCATGTGCCTGACAAGTGTGAAGGTTTAAATGGAAACAAGCAGCTCCTCAGATAGCCAAGCCCTAGGCTGTTTAGAAGTTTAAAAGGTTAAAGTTAACACCTTGAATTGAGCCTGGAAAAAAACTGACATCCACAACAGACCTTTTGGTATTGGGAGCCCTGTAATCATGATACTGAGTACTAGTTGGCAGCTTAGCAACTACATTTTGTACCTACTGAAGTTTCTGGATGTTCTTCAGGGACAGACCCACACAGAGCATGTTGCAATTGTCTAAACGTGATGTTTGCAGAAAGTCTAGAAGCCAGATTTCAGGAGCCTTTCAATTTTATTTAAGCTGAAGAGCAATTTGCACCTTTAAAATATTTTTGTTTGGGTTCTTCACACGTGTAAGCACACAGCAACAGCTTGGAAAAGTTACTAAATATTTTTAAATTTCAAATATGTTTATGCTTGTTTTACAGCTATAGCTAGAAGCCTACAGTCAAATACTTGACTTGTTAGTTTAAAGCAATATGTGAAATTCCTGCTCTCACTCTAAACACGCACATACACAACCTCTTGGCCATTACTGCCCCTTTAGAATTACCAAGTCACAACTCTCCAATGACAGCTGAAGTCAAAACTGGCAGAATTCCCTTGTTAGGCTTCAGGCGTCAACCCTGGAAGCCCTAGGAAGATGTAACTCATTTCTGAGTGTTGTTTACCAACCTCTGAGTCTGACACAATTACCGTATTTGCCAGCATATAAGACACACAAGCATATAAGACACACAAGCATATAAGACGCACCCCATTTATATGCTGGTGTATAATACTATTTGCTGGTGTATACGATGCACTGGTGTATAAGATGCACCCAGTTTTCAAACAGTATTTTTCAGGGGGGGGGAAGTGAGTCTTATACGACAGCTAATAGGGTATTTGCACTCTTGATTACTGCAGTTCATTATAGATGCAGAACCACTATGAGCCTAAGAATTCAATCCTGTCCAGTATCTTTACTCTTTCTTCTTTACATTTAAAAAAAAAATTATGGAACTGGCAGAAGGTAGGAAAGACCAGCATATAATGTGAAGGACATGTGAGAGCAACTAAGGTGACTAAGAACAGGACAATTATAACATCACTCTCTATTTTCATCTGTGAAACATTAGCAAGTATATCACTATGAGATGCCTCTGCAGCTCATTAGCCCCTTTCCCTGCTTCATTTCCTGCCTCTTCTTTCCCTCTTCTTAAAGCCTCATTCTCCACCTAGTAGGCAGCTTTTTCTGATTTTTTCTACTGCTTATCACACATCCTTCCATCACCTTGTTTTCTCTTACTATCAATGGCCTGGTCACTTGTTTGGACCTTTCTCACACACTACTTACCAAGTATCCAGAAAGAAACAACCTGCCCTTTCCCCTTTTATTTTTCAAGTATTTCACAAAACTTGCTGGGCACACTGGGAACAGATGGGAAGCCCTAGTACATCCAAGTTCTATTTTTAAAAAAGATTTGGGTGGGGAGAAACCTACTTGGAAACAATGAAAAGAGGATCCATTTGCTGCCTTCACACATCTTCTCGCTCTACACACACATCCACATGCCCACACACCATTCTCACCACATGTCACTGGAAACAGTCAGCAGGGGTAGTTTAAAAGCAAAAAACTTTAAACAGAAGCCAGGCACACTACAGAGCAAAGCTCCAGGACCTCCCACTCTCTTCATTTCCCAGAAGAGGTTCTGGAGCACACCCAGCCTCTGTTTAAACCCACACCCCAATATAAATCTTGTTTCTTTCATTCTGATAAATGAGAATGAGAGATTTCAAAAGTCTCCTCCTCACTGAGTAGGATTACAAGAGTTTTTCCACTTTTTTGATGAGCATTTGCCCTTAGGAACTTCATTTTTGCAGACTTTTACAGTCTTGCAAAAATTGTGAAAATATGCTTTTTGTATAGGAAATTATTGTTTAACCTTGTTTAATATCCTACATTTTACACCAAACACTGTTTTTTGTGTAAAAAAGAAACCCACTGAAAATGGAAAAAAATGCAGAGCGAAAGCACTGGTCATTAAGCTCTTACTGATGAGTTAAATATCCCATGATTGGTTGTTTTACTTTTTGACAAAATGAGAAACTTTGTGAACATTCCTTACACACCTATGCCAATGTTCTACTCATGCTATTGGAGACATGGGACCTTAGGCCAGCTCTCTGTGTTCTAGCCACCCTGAGTGAGGTCTTACTCCTGGATGAAGTGATAATTTTCTCCTCTTTCACAGAAGCTGGCCTCTGAATTCTTTCAACTCCTGGTTCAACTTCCATGCCACCACACCAGTATAGATGATTAATATTGGAGGCTTCACTGCCATAAGAATCACATAATACAGATGGCACCATGCACATCACTATTACATATGAATGCTGCCCAAGTTCTCTGGACTCATATAAAGTGAGACCCTTTTGATGGTCTATAATGCTCACTTCAGAGAAGATGCAATTCTCCTCTAAGAGTATAATAAGTCTGGAGAAGACTTCCTGGCTTACGTTTGCTTTGAAGGACTCCAGCTCTTCACAGCTCCTGCTAAAGGGCAAAAATTCATTTCAAATGTCCCTTATAGAGAGTAGGCTTTTGCCTTTCCAGCAGCAGTCGACTAGGCTGCAGCCTCAGAAAACAGTTCTTGCATAAAAGGTCATCACCCATTTTGCACAGGAGCTGCATTCCAAGGCCTCACCCACAAAAACTGCTATTGGGAGACAGGGTCCATTTTCCAAGGTTCAGATTGGCTCACTGAATTAGACTCACTGTCAAGAAGTTATTGGATCCTCCACCAAGTTTCCAAAACAGAAAGCCATGTCTCCTGTGTGGCAATGCCAAAAGACAATCAACAAGCCATCTCCCCCACCCCTGTCTTATTTTTAAACATTCATAAAGGCCAAGTATAAACATTCCTGAATATGCCACCATGAAAGAACAGGCCAAAGGAGACTCCATTAAACCAGTTAGGGGCAGAAAAAACCACTGCAGAATGAATCCCTTGCCCAAATTGGAGACTGAGCCAATAGCCTTTCAAACCAACATACAATTTCCCCCCCTGATGTTCCCTTCCCTTGCTGTGCTGTGGTAAATGGCCAACTTCCAGGGCTTTCCTCCAGGCAAAGGAGAAATAGAAATGCCACTTCATCTAGCTGGCACAAACCAAACCAAAGGGAATACATAGTTTACAGATGTCTGCCTAACTGCAGCATGGTACAGCCTAGGTTTCCCTTTGAGCACAGTATACATAAGGACCAAGCAAGCCAGAAGCCATGAATGATGAAGAGTGACTGGGAAAATTCCTTCAGCCTCTTCCTTCTTTTGGGTCAGGTTTCCAGGGCTGGCATTTGGAACACATTTTGGGTCTTCTCTCCCATGTTGGTGGGCATGTACAAAAGGCAGAAAGACACTGTTTGCATAAGCAGATTCCTGCACAGAAAACCACAAGTAGTTTTATTGCATGTACTTTTTGTGAAAAAAGCAACAACAACAACAAAAACCCCAATATTTGTATTTAGGAATCAGCGCATTTCATGTAAAATAAATGTATTCTATCTCCAGGAATATCCTCTGTGCAGGAAAGCCCATGTGTATTTTTAAACGATTTTCCCCAGCAAAGTCTTGAACTATGAAAAGAGCTCAAAAATTGTGCAGAACCCCCTGCATTCATGCAAATCAGAGAGAAAATGGCTGAAATCATTCATTCTTGCACACAGGAACAAAATAAGGAAAGATTTACATTCCCTCACTAATAAAAGATACATTATCCATCATTATACTTCCTCCACATCCAACAACCTTGTGCTCTGAGGGTATGGACTTAACATTCACATGCCTCAGCTTCTGTGACTGCAGTGCTGGCTGCTAGCTGTCAGGGATTTTAAAAAAACAGTTGTCTGTACTGCCCTGAGATCTCACCTGGGATCTCCCTCTCTAGGCCTAGTATGTACCAGCGTCTACTTTTCATATTGATAAAAGTTGCTTTAAAAAAAAAAATCTATTAATCAAAATGTTTAAGCAACCCTATTAGTAAGGCAATTTGGCTCTTCTCAGGATTTTGCTCTAGTCACTTCAAGATGGGCAACAATTACTCATACAGGTAGTAGACTCCTGCTGCATAATCATAAAACTGCATAACCATAAATCTACATAATCATACTAATAGATTCATTGCATCTTAATCAGAAAGGATTTGAAGACAGGATATTTGAAAGATAGTCATTCCTAAAATTAGACTCTGAAAAATTTGGAAAATTATCCAATCACTCTCTGGAGAAGTAAAAGGTATACAGATCTTTGGTGCACCAATTTGTCCAAGCATTTTGTGAACCAAATAACAGATTGAGGATCTGACAGAATCTCCTAGAAACAATACTGAAGATTCAGTCAGTAGTGCTAGCTAAAACTATTATTACAATATTCAACTGAAAATATTAATATGAATGTAAGCCATACCAAAAAATTATATGTAAGTCCATAAAGAAACAAATTGCCAGGTAAACATAAAAAAGTATATTTTCAACTTGTAAAAGAAAACAGAATGAATTCATATCACTGTATGTGAGATTTCAAGAAATGTCTTGAAACAGAATATGGCCAACATATTAACTAATTATGGATGGTTAACTAATTCTGCTGCCTGAAAATGTATTTCAGGTGAATTCCAGTCCAACGGACCATTTTTCACAGTAGTCTGAATTACAATCTTCTAGGAACTATTTAATATAAGAATTAGTAGGACTGCAGGAAATATTGTATAATAACAGGCCCAAAGGAGAACAAATATTCTTCGCATGTGATTGATATATAATGAGCTGTATTCTATATTGCTACATCTATCAGGAAAAACAAAACAAAAGAAAAGAAACTCCTTTGATACTCTTCCCTGAGTATAATATTTTCTTGGCATCTCCCTATTTTCTAAAAACGCTATCATCAAAGTCAAGTTGGAAAGCTCAAGATGAAGATTGAGGAACTTTTGTTTCAGAAACATGGTTGTATAGTTAGAAAAGCTTTTCTCTATCCTGTCTCCTTGTTCATACTGTTGTCCTTCTTTTCTGTACTTTGCGTTCAGCCTTCCTTCTCATCTCTCTCAAAGAGGGAAAAGATAATATTTTCGTAATTACTCATTATGCTTGTCAGAAATTAACCAGGTGACCTAATCCAGTGGTTCTTCAGCCCATTAGTGGTTTATGGGCTCTGATTTGGGACTTATTTTTAATTGTGATGGAACAGAAGAATGCTGAAATCTCATCATGTGTGTGTAGGTATGTGCCTTCAAGTCACCTGTTGATTTATGGCAACCTTATGCATTTCATAGGGTTTTCTAAGTCAAGGAATACTCAGAGGTGGTATTGACAGTTCCTTCCTTTGAAATATAGCATACAACACCTGGTATTTATTAGTTGTCTTCCATCCAAGTACTAACCAGGACCAACCCTGTTCAGTTCCCAAGATTAGGCACAATCTGGTGCCTTTATGCGACACAACAAAATTTCTTGTGTTTTTCAAACAAAATACAGTGTTTGCCTCTCTTATCAGTGTAAAACTGCTGCTTAGATCAGTGAAGGAAGCACATTTGTTGCCTCTGTGTGCATATTACTGCTATTTGGACTTCCTACTGTAATTTATTATGAGGCTGGTGGTACCATGACATACGCTAAAATTAATGTCTGCTTCTAAGCAAACTTCAGAAACTTCAGTGGAGCCTGCTTGTACTCAACGTGTATAAGATTGCAACCTAGGAATAATTATACTAATGATCCAAACATCTATGAGAGGCTTTCCTTGGGGCTGGGTTCCACTTTGCAGTATGCTGATATTCCTTTTTCCACTGCAACACAAGTGAAATAACTGGTTTTTTATCAGAATGAATGAAGTTATGAATTGTTCTGTGTCACTGCTTCAGCACACAACTGACCAAGAGGAGTTTGGAACGGCACATTCTTGCAACTAAGATTTCGCTACCCAGCAATCTAGGGTGCGAAAAGCAAAACCAGTTGTTTCAGAAAGCATAGTATTTGCTTTAAGAAACAGACTTTATGTTTTTCATTCAGACCTGGGCTGCAGAAGAACCTGATGATCCATAATTTTTTTTTTTTTTTGCAGAGGGAACATCCAGGGACTGCAAAGCTGAGTATTGCCATAATCACATACAATATCTGCAGCAACCCCTCTCTCAGCTGCTACTTGAGCAACAGACTCTCCAAAAAAGTCCCCAAGGTCAAGCCATATGAGCACAGAGTGCTGTGTGTTTAATAAATACTGTTCCACAATCTCCCATGGCACTGTCACTTTCACCAAAGAAAATGTGTTCTCTGGAAACCTGTGGATTCCGTCATTTAGATGAAATTTTAATCTGTCACGCTAATTCCATTTCTATCTAAATATAGGTCTGAAATTGTAAATTTAAAGCCATCCCAAAACATAAACTTATCTACCCACATGTTTTGATGGGAACAGTGGAAAAAGTTGACGAAGCCAGAATCACAAGCATGAATGGCATGAGTCACTCTAAAAGGGAGAGCCAAAATAAAGGCTCACAGTTCTGAAGTTGTATGTAATGCTACTTATGCAAAACAATCACATGCTCTAGCACGAAAAAAAAGCCTCAGCATTCTGTTTAATGAATAATCTCTTTAAAGAATGAGGCAGTTATTTTTCAGAATAAATAATGATTATGAAATACAATACTGAGCCCAGGAAACCATCTGACAGCAAGTCTGGTCACTGGCCCACCTAGTCCCATATTATCTACTTTGATATCTGCACCTCCAACAAATCACTCCCCTCTCTTCAAGACTTCTTTTGCGAGACTCTGTCTTTTCTGGGCCACTGCAGTCAACCTTTTCCAGAACATTACTGCCACTTGACTCTCCCCTGTTCCACCCTACCATGACACAAACCTCGCCAAAGCTACCCCAACATTTCTAGTAGTGATTGTCTTCTGACAATCATTTTTACATCTTTCATATCTGTCATTAATTTAGAGAAATGGCTACAGATTCAAATGGGCTGACAGAAGTTACTTGTCAATAAAATCACTTCCCTTGCCTCCCAGCACTCTGGCCACTCTATGGGCTAGCACTGTTACAGTGAGGGAAAGGTCATGCATTATAGGAAGTGATTGCCACTGCTGGGGATTTATAATCATCAAAGAGATTCAGGTGTGAGAAACTGTTGGAAAACTCACTGAATGGCCTTGGGCAACAGGGTAAATCAGTATCTCACATTCTCATCTCACTCACAGGACGGCTGAATGAAAGCCTAAGTTTTGCTCTGAATTCCTAAGAGGAATCCTGCTATACAATTCTAAAAACACAAAAACTGTTTCCAAATGTTGGTAAGTCTTGGGGGAGTACACATGCATGTGCATTCACTCAGATGCGTGTGTGTGTGCACAAAGATATATATATATATATATATATATATAGAGAGAGAGAGAGAGAGAGAGAGAGAGAGTAGGTACAAGGAAAAAAATGGGAATCTGGTGGAGAAAAACTTAAATTTAAAATCTCAGAAGAAATGCAGAAGCCAGAGAACACCCATGTTGTTCACACAGGAACAAACTGTAAAACGGACCATAAGGTTTTATTTGGGAAGTCAGACAGATCTGCAAAACATAAATCAGGCAGAAACCATAGACATCAGTTTAACTGCTGAAAGATTCTTCTGTTTCAAGTAAGTGATTTCTATGACTGAGCACTCCAGTACTCCAGCACAGTAGAAGTTTTACATAACGCCTTCATGCCACAAGTGGTTCCCCCACCCCTACACCAAAATTAAATTCACATCAGAAGGTTTCTATTCACTCTCAAAAACAGAAATTAGCACAATGGGCACCACCAAAACCAAAACAACATTGCCTTCAAAATGTACTTACCCATTAAGATACTCAATAGCCTTTGAACTCTGGAGTTGACACCAACTATTCTGTATAGTCCTTGCTCGTTGATCCCTAAGGGGAGAAGCAATCTGATTTAATTTGGAGAAAAAAATACTATGTTTTCCTTTTTTAAAAAAATCAAAAAAAAAATCACACATCCATACATGCTATAGAAGTTGAGGATTAAGCAAAATCAACTATGCTCTTCGTTTCCATTCAGATAACTCAATTTGGTGGCATGAGTTGTACATTACTGTCTGGCACAGAAATTCAAGGAAAGGTAACTGCTCACATCAGCCAATAACGAGATCTTAAACGGTAATACAACAAATCAAATCTAAACTTTTCAAATAATAGTGAGTTTGATGATATGACTGGATAATAAAAATAATGAGATGCAAAATTTTACTTATGCTGTTTAACATACAATTGGAGCACAAGCCAACACTGTTAAAACAATTTTTTTAAAAATGACATCAATCTGTGTTATTGACTTACAATTAAAGAGACAAGGAGATTTATATTAATATATTATCTGAACTACAGCTCAGCAACTCCTTTACAAAGCTACAGATGAAACATCAAAATAAGTACAGGAAGAGGGTTGTTTTTTTTTAAAAAAAAAGTGCTATATTTCACTAGGGTTGTCTAGATATTAGGAAGAAGTGGCTAATCACAAAAATTCACATGTAATTGGGGGACCAAAAATTAATTCATTACATGAGATGACATCCACTTTCTGAAGAGGACTATGCAATGCTATAAAGATGAATGTGCAGAAAGTAACATTTCTGTCCAGAAATATTTCTTCTATGCAGAAACTGCTTGTACATGTACAGAAAATGGTTTTCTGTACAAAAACACCCCATGCAAATTTTGTGCAGAATGAGACCTGAACTGCAGGACAGTATCAAACACTTTCTCACAACAGGGAGGAAATTTCTCAAACTTCTCATTGCTTCCTTTGAAAATCAGATTAACAAGGAATGACATCCCTATTACAGAGCTCCCAATTGGTGATGTCCAGGGAAGAGCTCATCCCAGCTCCATCTTGAAACAGATCCAGATCTTCAGCTTAGGAGCAAGAAATCTGATGATAATAAATCATAATTTCATACCTCTTGTTTCAACAGCATGGATGCATTTCTTGACAATGCAGAAGCCCATATTATCCAACTGGGCAGCTAGAAAGAAAGAAAACAAGTAAAAACTATTAAAGTAATAAATAGGAATAATTTTACATGGCACTTTTCTGGAAAGCAGATTATGTTCTGCAAAAGCACCTAAGCAATGCTACTCTTTTAAAAAAAAATGGTATATAAAAGAGAAGCAAAGTGATCAAAACACAGGCAACCAAACTATTCCTCTGAAAGAATTCTATTCCAACATCGACATTCAGATCCAGTTCAAGCATAAGCTTCCCACAGTCAAAAGGGCTCTTTCTGTCAGTAGTAGACTTTGGATTCAGTAGAGCTGTTCTCCTAGCAGAAGGGGACAAGAATTTAGTGATTCTACCCACCCCCTCCACTCCTTTGCGTCTTCCAAAAATCTGCTCTGAATATTGAGGGATTAGCCAGAACACCTAGGAAGATGGTGCTTGGGGCTGTGCAGAGAGGGGGACAGGGTACAAGTTCCCTCCCCTTGTCCGGCAGCAGAAACAATATTACAGGATTCTGCCTAGGGACATTGCTGCTAGAAGAATAAAACTCTGGATTCAACACAGCAAAAATGTAAATATTTACCCAGTAAAACCAAAGTGATTACATCTTTTCTATTCATTTCAAGGCATGTAGCACTGGGCTCCCAGCTAAGCTGTGTATTCATCTATTTAAGCTGAAGAAACCTAGATTCATCCAATTATTAGTTTAACATCATTAAAAAAAAAAAAGGAATTGTTTAAGGATTCAACCTGGCTGCTAATGCATACCTGAAGATTCATTGCAGAAGCAAGGTAAAATAATATCTTAGTCTCAGAAGAACAAGAGAAAGCCAGAGAAACAGTGCTTACTACTTACTGCAACCTCATACTATAGGGTCAATTCCCACAAAACCTTTTGAACACTACAGTATGAACATCCAAATACAATATACAGAGGTTGTGAACCGTGGCTGTGGCTCACATTTGATCAACAATTTCACCCTCCACTATCCAACCAAGTATTAAAAGTTTCATAGCAACCAGCCCAGACCCTGTGTATTAAACCTGTTTCCTTTGCTAGTCTGTATATTACATAAAGTTTATCTGTCTTTCCAATTTTCCAATTACACAGCACAATTTTATTTCTGTTAAAAATTTCCATTTAGAAGCTGAGTGACACTTTATTTTCCAAAGGAAAGAAGCTTCAGATTACCAATAAATAAATAAATAATAAAAATGCAGACATATATACATATAAAATAACAATGACAACAACAACACAAACAAGATAGAAGCATAATAAATATAACCATCAGCTTCAACAGAACATAAAACTAGAAATACACTGCATCCCAGTGCTCCACCACTTCGCTCTCCTAAAGAATGGTAACTGACTGTTGGCAAAATTCTACTATGTTTGCAACAAGGACTTTGCTTTTCAAACTAATGGATTCTTCCAAACATACGTTGGTTGTTTGCTGGGGAAAAAAGTCACTTGCACAGCTAAATCAGCTAACAGAGATAAAGCATCACTGACAGACTGTTCATACTGTCTCACAACACTGCCAACATGACATTTTTCAGTAAGCTCACACTTTAAATTGGAAGAGATCTATGGACAATAATAAAGAATCGTTGTTGTTGTTGTAGATCACTCTGTCAGTGGAAGCAGAAATATATTTGTTTGCTCGTTTTGAACTGAACTAATGTACAGCTAGTTTTTAGGCAAAATCTGAATTACTTTAGAAGTATATTAATAGGCAGTTATAAGTCTGAATTAAGAACCTCACCTCCATTTGAACTGTGGGGTACACTTTGCAGGAGTTACAGTCAGTCCTCCATATTCACAGGGGTTGGAGAACAGGACCCCCGTGAAAGTGGAAAAACCACAAATATCAAAAAAATGTGGGGTCTGTGGGAAAGGGGGCCAAGGCATGGTAGGAAGAGCCAGAACCCAGGTTCCAAACCAAGACAGGGAAAGAAGAGCATAAAGGAAAGGGGACAGGATTGGGTAAGCATGGTGGCCCTATGCTCCTTCTCTCTTGCCTATCACCCACCTTGGTGGGGGCATCAGGAGAGGGTTTGTGGTACTGAGAATTTGAGGCACAAGCCATCCTTAGTTGGCCAGGTAGCAACTGTTGGTGGAGCAGGAGGAGGAGGACCAGAGGTGGGCTTTTGAATGGCTGCACAGTCTGATTGAAGCCACTAAGAAGGAAGGTTTCCCTAGGAAAAAAGTGCTTGAGGTAGGGGGGGTGGGGGGTGGAGAAACTTGCAATTAATCAAATCTGCAGAAGTTTAACCCACAAAGGTGGAGGTTTGACTGTATTTTCTTACCCTGTATTGTTGACAGTAAACACAGCAGGAATAGGAAACCTATGGTTATTCAAGAATTTTTAGACTTTGAACTTCTAATCAGCACCAGCAAACATGGTCAGGGGTTGCCAGGTGTCCTTTAATATAAAGAACATTCACTATATGAGAATTGGAAAGTGTTTCCTTTTTTACAAACTGAACAAGAGGCACCCCCCCTCACAAAAAACTGTATTTTGGGGTATGGATTCTTTATAAAGACAGAAATGTGTACATTATGCCACATATGTATGGAGACAATATATTGATTTTTCAGAGAAATACACGGCTAAAGTTAACTAAAATCAATAGTTTAATTTAGTCTTTCCATAGAACTCGAACCTTGTTAACAGCTACTTCTGCACTGTCAATCCTGCATGTCATGAATATCGACTGTTTCTTATTTCTGTTTTGAAAATCTGGCAACACTAAAGATGGCTAATGACCAGGGACAATGTTTGTCTATGCTAAACACACTCTTCCTAAACAAAGCAAAACCTAACAGTTGAGGCGAGGTCCCAAAAATTGGGAGGCAGGTAGGGGCAGACACAGAATTTCACAGAAATCTTTTTAGGAGAAAACTCTTAAGAGAATTATAAATTAGAATAATTCTAAACAAGCAAGGCATCATATTATTCCATGGAGAGATGGACTATGTAAAGGGTGGAACAGTCTGCAGAAGACCAAGAGGGTGACAAACGGAGACTGAAATCTTGGTATTGCAAGTGAACAAATCTAATATTTACTGCCTATGACAAACAAGAAAGATTATAGTGCCATGCCTTTTAGAAGGGCTGTACTTTTTAATATTCTGTGCAAAAATACCAGTAAACAAATCCTGTTTGACAAGCCCATAAAACAGTTTCTCAAAAGTATGTTTTTGGATTTCTTATTTCCTGCAAGAACTTTTCCACCAAGATTCAGGAAATTCCTTAAGGGTTTTTTCTGCCCACATGGTGACCATACATGAAGAAAATGGCTAGTCAATGAGTATTTCTTTTTGAAAAATTTCACTGACTGGAGATACTTTCAATCCTGTGAGGCAGAACTTTCCCTGTTGCACCGTGGGCTCCACCACAACCTCCACAAGTAATCTGATCAGGTGAGGGACGTTCCAATCCTTATTCCTTCTCAAGAAAACCTGCTCCAATGCCAACTGCTCACTTTCCATCTTCCTAATACCTGTTGTTCTTGTGAATTAGAACTCCCTCTATGCCCATCTCATTCTTCAGGACAAAGATCTGGCAACCAATTTCTAGGTTCTATGTAAATTACGTTAACCTTAGCTTGAATATTAACTCTGGTCTATACTAACCCAGGGCAGAAAGTGGGGAGCAGCTTTTTTCCTACTCCCCTTGCCCACTTTATGTCAGAGCATGGAAATGTTGTTTTTGAACAACTCCCCCAATTCCCCAGTCAGCTTAGGTAGTCACCAGGGTGGCTGAAGGATTCTGAGAACTGTAGTCCCCAGGAAGTAAAATTTCTACACTCCTTAAGGAAAGCATGTGCTCTCTTACAGCTGATAATGTCACCATTTCCAGTGTTTGGTATGCTTAATGAGAAGACCCAAATAATCATTTCAGGGGCTGTAGAAAAGACCACAGTCAAATATTCAAAATAAACACTATAAAACGCATGAAAGCCACACTGAGAATTCACACTGAAAATCTATAAACCATGCAAAGATGGTTGAAATATAAACATGAGCCAAAAGATCTTTCCTGGCACTACAGGCATCTTGGTCCTGGCATTTTTCTCTCTTTTTTTACCACCTTGTTCAATCTATAGAACCTAACAAGGAATTCTAAAAATCTTTGATTGCCAGATCTTTGATTTTTAGAAACAAAACAAGAAGCAAAACAAAACTCTCATGTACTGGCTCGTAACTACAGAGAAAAAAATCTTATGACCCTCGTAGAGCACTGACTGAAAACGCTGACAGTGCTACTCAGGAATGTAAATCTTCACTTATTCCCTTCCCTCATGCAAGAAAAACAAATAATTTTAGAAACTTATCGGGTGAGATTACAAGAGTTTTTGCCATTTTTGGATAATATTCTATAGTATGGGACTTTACTGAGTACAAGTTGTTTCTGTCCCCCGATCCCCACAAATGATAATATTTTCTCTCAGAAAAGAGGTATTTTACATGTAACACACTGTACTCCACACAAAATGTCATTTCTGAGCAAAACCCCCAAGGTTTTTGGGATTTTTTTTGGTAATAATTTGAAAAAAAGTCCAAATATGACTCCCTCCAAAATCCCACCTTCCACTGTTGACCATTTTCTCAAGAGAGATGAAAGAATGCTTGAAGATTTTCTTGCCCTCAAGAGAAAAGGGTGTCTCAAGTGACCCAAATGTATCAAGCATTTGGCTTCTCCAAATGCACCAATATGTCCCCATTGTGTGTAAGGATGGTGCCTTTTTTGGATAGAATCAAGCCCACTACTAATATAAATATTTAAGAAAGGGAAAGAAAACATAAAGTTAAATATCAGATACCTATAAGAAGTCATAGTAGGGATTTTAAAATACTGCATACATTTCAGATGGTCCCATCTCAGAATGGAACTCACAGAGTGGGCAGGAAAGAAAGAAATCACAGAAAATGGCAACTAAAATGAGTTTAAATGAGGAAGGATTTCCTTTTTTTTAAGAACAGTTTGTAAAGACTGGGATTTTGGAGGGAGGGGAGCAGGACTAGCCCATGAGGCAAGGGAAGGAAGTTGTTGCAAGGAAAACCAGCACTTCTGAATGTTTAGGAAATGATGACTCAGGTCACCCCTCCCCCCGCCATAAAAATTCAAGCCTCTCTCATAAAATTTTTCTTCAGTCCTCATATTTCTAGCATTGCACTAACTTAAAATTTTGTATAGTCATTTAGGAATAGGAAACGGGGCAGGGGGGGGAGTACTCAAAGCTCCCAGGAAAATGTGAACAAAGCAAATAAAAGACTTATAGGTGTGAATGATATCCGTGTCTTCCTCTCTGCAATGATAGAAACTGAAAGAAAACTGATAGAAAATTTCACTGGGTGGCAGACTTCTTATGGGGGGGGGACAACACCCTATTTTGTCTCACCTCTAGCTATATCCATATGTTGTAACACGGACAAAAAGGAAGTACTTGTTCAGACAACATATCAGTTTATGAATTTCACTGAAATAATATATGAGGATAGGACAGAGTACATTCCTGAATAAGGCTGGACCTCCTAGATGTTGTTGAACTCTAGGCTTAGCCAGCCCGGTTAATGGTGGGAGTAGCTGCCCAACAACAACTGGAGTGCCCACATCCTAGATCCCTGGTTCTTGAACACAGAACACTGTCAGACTGAGACAGCCCACTGGTCCTTATCTGCGAACATGCATTTGCTACAGCTTGAGAAATGTCATTTCAAATGCCTTCAGTTGCATCTGGCTTCACCTTGAGAGTCTGACTAGGCTGCATGGAAAATCCACAACTGGATTTCTGGAACTGGAAATACACAACTGATCTGTCACATTCTTTTTTCATTTTAACTGAAATGGACATATAGAGGTCTTCCAATTTGTCTGACTCAGCAGCAGGGGCAAAAGAACAGGGATCAGAACAAAACAGAAACAAGGGAATTCTGACCAGAGATACTTAAGGGGCAGAAGCTCTCCCAACTCTGCCACAGTCACAGCTGTCCTTAATCTGGTGGCCATTCCCATCAGTATTACCATGTGGAAACAAAGTCATAAATCAATCATGAATCCACATGAAACATGAAGCTTGACTTTAAGATACCTTTAAACCTTTATAACGGGAATTAGGCCTAGAATCCCCAGTACCAGGTCAATTTTCAATTGTTTCTCTGTCCAGTCATTAATATGAAATGGAAAACTCCCAGGGCTCCAGGAGCAGGATTGTTGGCAAAAGTACACCCATCACTACTTCCATTCCCCATTTAGGGCCTGTTGCTCCTGACAGCAATAGCCTCACACCTATGTTCCCTCCATATGTAGGAGGGGCATCTGTGGTGGCCAACCCCTCTGCCATTGGAGAAAGACTAGCTCCTAATCCTAATCTCCTCCAGCAAACTATTTCTGGGGATTAGGGTAGTTTTTCCTCATCCATTTCAGCACACAGCATATGAAGCAGACCAAAATAAAGAACAGTTGACATTAACTGTGACAGTCTACAAATTAATAATGGCAAGGTTGCTTAGCTGATATATTTTATATCAAGCTACATTAAACAACATTTAGCACATATCTCTCTTTTTAATGACGTATGATGCTGTGCAGTCAGTCTTGAAACTTTCTTGTGCTCAGATCTCTAATTAAAACAGCCATTTTTCATCTGTATTTTTTCCACATTTACTTTTCTATAAAAAGAAATCTGAACTGGTAATGATTTTGCAACTAAATACCTGGTGGACAGTTTTGAATGAGGCTGCCAAAACTATACCGACTAAGATCTGGGGTGGTTCCTCTGCAGAAGCGTTCCTTTAAACCAGGAGTGAACAAAGTGTAAGGCTCCAGATGTTCTTGGGTTGAAATTCGTATCAGTCCTAGGCAGCAGAGTGATTAGTGGTGAATGCTGGGAGTTGTAGTCCAACAACATGGACACACTTCAACCACCACTGCTTTGGAAACTACATCTGAGTGATCTCCGGAGGCTTTGAGAAAGACAGATATTAAAGCAAAAGTGAAAGAGGCATTATAGGTTGGGAGGATCAAAACTGGGAATATGTGCTGAACAGTCTCTGCCTCTCACTGAAACCATTTCTAAGTCCTTGAATCAGGCCTGTGTAGAAAGCAGTATCAGTCAAAAGTAAATGTGTCTAGTTCTTGTTGCTGCTGTGTCCCTTCAATTTGTTTCTGACTTAAGGTGACCCTGGACAAACTTGTCAGGTGTTTTCTGGGGCTGAGAGTGTGTGACACGCCCAGTGTCGTCCAGCAGGTTTCCACGGCTGGGCAGAAAATCAAACCCTGGTCTCCAGGGTCATAGTCCAACACTCAGACCACTACACCACACTGGCTCTCTGTCTAATTCTGTAATTCTAATGTCTGTACTACAGACATGCACCAAGTTTAAGGTTATAGACAAGGCCTTCTGCTGCAACTTTTTACAGGGCTCAGATGTACCTACAACAGACAACTGACAGTATCAATTCAACCACTCACAGCTAGTTTTCTGGGTCACTCTGTATAAATAGTCAGGTACACGATGTCAGGGCAGTGAAATCAGAAGGTGGGGGAGTGTAGCTTGAGGATTCAGTGTCTAAACTGAGGGCACAGAAATTTGATAATCATTTGATAAATCATGTAAGGACTCGCACAAGGATTGTGCTGATTTGTGATCAAAACTTATGACTCACAGTACAAGGGGAAAAATCCAAATGAAAATGGTGTTGCCAACCACACTCTTTGCTATCAGTTAAATGATAGAGATTGGTAAGTTATGTAACAAAAATAATGTGTTTTCACAAATGCTTGTGTTTTTTTTTTAAATTGCCAGTTGACCAATGGTTTGAGCAACATAAAGCACCACAAGCATGCTAATAGGCTGGTACTGCTGTTCTTTCTACTGAAAATCATGAACTGCAGAACTCAGACAAGCTGAGAAACACCTGGTAGAACTGTAAAGAGAATCCAGTAAAGAATTATTCTTCTTGTAGCTCATGTCTCTTCTCTCAACAAGGTAGAGAGATTGCAACCCTAAAACTGGGGTGGGCAAAGTATGGCCCATGAACTGTGCAGAGCCTCCACTGTCACCAGGACAAGTGAGGCTTTCAGACCTCTGTCCAACATTCATTTTTAAAAAACATTCCTCACCACTAAAGTACTGTAAACTGCCCCCAAACCCTACAAACGCCTCCCCAAGGTCAAACTTAAGTAATCAAAACCAGATGTTGGTAAAGTAAATTAAACCCAGAAATAAAGTAAGCCCATAATGGCCAAAAGCACATTGGTGTGGCTTGCCAAGGGGTGGTGGTGATACAGGGGCAAAAACTGCAGCTGCCCACTCCTTCCGTACAACTGGCCATGATTCATAAGAATGCAAGAAGAGTCACACTGGATCAGACCAAAGGTCTACTTAGTCCAGCATTCTGTTCACACAGTGGTCAGTCTGTTGGCTATAAGGAGTCTCCCAGCAGGATGCAAATACCATCCTATCCCATTGTACTGTCCAACACCTGATAATACAGATGTATGCCATCCAAGCCATCCAAGTTGGTAGCCATTGCTGTTCCACTATTTGTACTGAATTTCCCACCATTCAGAGGATGATTGTGGGTTACAGTATTACGAGAGAAGGAGAGAATCCAGCAATCCTCAGTTGTCCTCAACAAGATGGAATTCAAGAGGATTCTGAATGGTTGTGAGGTACCAGGGTGGCCAGTTATTCTACCTGATGGGAAAAAAAGCCTGGCTGCTACCATGATTTCTACTGAATGGCTCTATCATGGGTTATCCACCATTCAACACAAGTGACAACAAATATATGACAGGATAAAAGAAAATCTCAGGAAGAATGAGTTGACAGAATCTTGCATCCTCTTGATGTGTTATTGCTTCTAATTGTACCACTATGCATCACTCATTGATTCAATTAAGGAGATGACAGGTATGTAAGTCTTGTACTGAGGAGGAGAGAGGAGATTTTGGGCAGGAAAGTGTGGGTTTAAAATTATGTTCCATTTCTCAGCACTGAATAGGAAAGGAAGCTGAGCTGTTGTATAGTGTTCTGTCAGCCGGAGTGACCTAACAGCTGAAAGAGTTTATGCTGCTTCTCAAATTTACTAGGGACAACATTCTATTTATAAAGAAACATCATCATCTGGGTTCCCTCAGCAAAAGAATTCCTGATGAGCTCATGAGGGTTTTGACTGAGTGCTGCCTACTTTAAAAAAAAAGGGGGGGCGGGGAGCAACAAGATTCTCCTACCCTCGACAATCATTCCTAATATTTCTAGGTCCGCACATTTAACAAGAGGGCTACTCAGCAATATTCTAAAACTGAACATATGCATGCTATAAAGAAAAACCATGGCGACTTTATAATCCACCCTTCTGAACAGACAACACTTTGCGGCATACGTCCATTTGCAAGCTGGTAGGCTGTTTTGAAACAGACTGGAATTTAAACAGCAGTGGGAGGACGTTCAGGTTGTCCAGTGAAAGTATCACAGGCCCTTTGCTTTGTCCAACTCATGAGGCTGAAGGAGGAAAATATTTAAATAGTGCTACCTCATGTACAAAGAGCCTTTCACCCTAACCAGTCATCTACTTGATGACAGTCCATGGGCAGGCAAAAGATTTTGACAAACCCTTTTGAGCACAGAAATTCTCCATTCCTATTAATCATCATTTAAAGGAAGGTAAAAGAAGGAACTGAGATTTAGAAAAAAGTTAGTTCTCTTTCTTGCTTCCCTTCTGTAAACTTCTGTGCCTGGGTTGTGTAAACCAAGACAAAAGGCCGTTAAGTAAATTGCCAAAGGAAACAAAAAATTTGCAACACAGCCAGTTTCAGCACTTTGCAGCTCTTGGGTTGCATCCAAGATGTTCACTTGCAGTAACTTCAGCATCTTAAACCAGAGCAGTCTTTTGCTTAATATTCAAGTATCCCATTATATTATGAGCTACAGAACAACTGTTACCCTCTACTGCTTGCTTTGCTGTCACTGTGAAAACTGCTTGATGCTTGGATCTTTTTTAAAGTATAAATAACTAGAAATCAAGTTAGATCACTAAAACTATGTAGTTAGATGAGTGAAGTAAAGTGAATTAGTTGGAGCACCACCTACTGGCTTATGAGAGGCATAAAGTCCAAAGCACTTCCTGAATAATTCACTTTTATTTGGGGGAAAAGTAAAGTTACTTACTGACTTCAGTTTGGTTGTCTTTGTTTGAGTTATAAACCTGGGGATAAAAAAGAGGAAAGCATTTAAACTTTTGGCATTGTTGCTATCACAGTGACACTATTTTTAAAGCATTAAGCATACATCGTTGGAGAGTCCATGCAGCATGTCCAGAAGAAGAGAGGCAGAATTTTAAATAATAAGATCTTAGTCTCTATGGTGAATAGAAATTAAACCAAGGAAAGAATATTTTAATCCATTTAATACCAACACACACACACACAAATGGCGGTGGGTGAGTGGGGTGGTGGTGATGGTGATGGTGATGATGATGAATTAAAGAGTCACGGCTTGGGTGCTTTCAGTGTTGGACTACAACTCTGGAGATCCGGATTCAAAATTCACACTGAGCCACAGAAACCCTCTGGGTGACCTTGGGCAAGTCATGCTTTCTCAGCCACAGAAGAAGTCAAAGGGAAACCTCCTCAGAACAAATCTTTCCAAGAAAACCCCATGATAGGTTCACCTTGAGGTCACTGCAAGTCAGAATGTCTTGAAGGCACAAACACACACATGACATGTTTTATTAAAAACAAAAACTGAAACTATAGGACACTAGTGAAAGTAATGTGTTGAATGCTGGATGTGTAGAATGAGTTTTGGAAAGCGAGAGTGACTCAAACCATTTAAAACGTTTTCAGATGGATAACAGAAAGAACTTTATCTCTCCCACACAGTTTTGTTGGCAACATGGGCCACTAAGCATCATTATGTAAGGCTACTGATTGGCTGACTACAAGGGAAAGGAGTAGGAGAGTGCAGACAGAGAGAATCTCTACCAGCCTCTGACTGAACAAGCATTATTCCTCTGACCCCCCACCACCCAGCAGCCATCCATAAAGATTCCATAAATATACAAATGAAATAGACAGACTTATAGTTTCTACAGTTATGGTTAAAATAGACCAAAGGCATGAAATGGAACATTCCAGAGAGGACTTTTGCCCTCAATATTGACAAGACACAGAAAAGGGTCACCCTGGCTGGAACATAAGCCCAAAACATAGCCATGCAACTCATCTTTATCTAAAGATGTTTGACATTTATTTGGTTATTTAATAATGAAACAATGGAAGACTCATATTTATTTTTCCCATGAAGGTAACTTGCACTGCCAGTAAACTCTTTCCATGGGAAAACAAAACAAAACAAACAAATAAATCAGAATACCATACCCACAGCAATTTTAAGCTAGAACTTTATCGGTTTAAAATTCTGTCACATACAGTTGGCTCTTCACATTTGCTAGGGTTAGGGGCATAGGATCCCCACAAAAGTGGGAAAATCACAAATAACAAAAGGTGTATGTTTATCTGTGGAAAGGGGGCTGAGGCATAGCAGGGAGAGGGAAAGGGCCATATCCTTCCTCTCTCACTCATCTCCTCCTTTGGGACATCAGGAGAGCATTTGTGGCATTGAGAAATCCGGTTGCCAGCCATCCTTAGCTGGTCAGGCAACAGCTAGTGGAGAAGGACCAGGTATGGATTTTTAAAGCGCTGTGTGGCCTGATCGCAGCTACCAAGAGGGAAGGTTCCCCCAGAAAAGAAGCACTTGAGATGGGGGGCAGGGGTTGAAGGCACTCACAAATAAATCCGTGAAAGTCAACCCTGAAAATGTGGAGGGCTGACTGTGTATCTAAGTTTAAATTATTCTTTCCCTTCTTGATTCTATGTTTACATTTATTATTTACAATTATTAGGCGTTTCTTAGTCAAGGAAAATACAAATAGACACCTTCAGAAGCCTCTTCCTTCTTATGAGAGGCACATGTGGCAAGTGCCACAATGAGACCTCACTCAGCACTCTAAAGCTGCCTTTTCCACCCAACTGTTTGATGTGGCTGCTTCTACCACAATCAGATTTTATGGCTCAGAGCACAAAAGAGACCACATGGAATATAAGAGTTCAGCAATCATCCAGAGTGAACAGCAGTGGTTTTCAAGTTACAACTCATGTATACTTCAGCTAGGCAAGAATATCACTAGCATGTTTATGCCCATCAATAGTTAGCTATCATTGCTAGTTAGCTGTTCTCATTTAGTAGGTGAATTTACCTCTAAATTCGTTCTGACATAACTGAAATATGTGCTACTGAGATAAAACTTCAGGGCTAATTTAAAAAATGGACAGATACATCTATGTAGGCATAAAAAGGATACACACTCTACTTATACCCTTCAACATATAACTATTGACACATATATGGAGACCAATTTACACTTGCAAGTATTCACAGGCAAGTATAAATTCCTAGGTCAACACAGCTACCCCTGTCTCTGTATGTTTCACAGAAACCTAACTGCCTTCCTGATACATTTTCCTCTGGTCCCAAGTAAAATCATATGGAGAAAATTCTGCATCTCATTTCCCTCATGGAAGTATTTAGAAATTCTTTTCTTTTTCCTTTTCCTACATTGTTCTCTGTTTCCACACACGCCTTTAAAAAAAAGCCACACCACATGCTATAAAGTCATGCACGTACTAGCCTCCCAGCTGACTCAGAGACAAGAAGCAAGCCAGGTTTAAACTTTATTTTATTCAATGTGGTTTCTAACCTGCCTTTCAAGACTGTGGTTTTCAAATAAGGATATAACATATAAGATTTCATTCAAATAGACTTCAGTATTCATCAAAGTGTTGAAAATACAGGAGGCGGTCTGTTTGTTTTTTAACTACTCTACCACCTGACACTGTGGTTTAAACTCGTTACCTCTCAAAGTTAGTAGCTCTCTGGCAACCTTTGTACCTATAGGATAGTCAAGTACAATAGCACCTAGGAAGCACCTCAAAATTCATGCTGAGAGCAACTGGGCTATGTGAAAGCCTGGATATAATATTCAATGGGGAGGAGCCACAGCTCAATGGTAGCAGCTCTTCTGCATGCAGAATGAACAGGACTCAATCCCTGGCATCTCCAGGCAGAGCTACGAAAGAATCCTGCCTGAAACTCTGGACAACAACTGCCAGCCAAAGTCAACAGTACTGGTCTAGATGGAACAACAGTCTCATTCAGCACGAAGGTCATTTCCTATGCTCTTCTGCACTGCAGGCTATGGAAGAAGTCAATGGTCTCCTCACCACGGAGAAGGACAGTAGCTGAATAGTGGCAGAAATCAAGCTTGTCATGCAGAAGCCCCCAGACCCAATCTCTGTTAGTAACACGTAGGGATGCGAAATATTCCTAGACTAAAACCGAGGAGAGCCACTGCCAGTCCACATAAACCATCTTGAGCTATATTGATCAATGCTGTAACTGCAAAAGGCAGCTTGTGACATTGAAGAACTAACATTTACAACATTTTTCTCCTACCCTTCCCAAGGAATTTGGGACAATGTACCCAAGGCTCCCACCTCCCACACCAGTTTTCTCACTGTAGCCTACTAATGTGACTAACTTAGTTTGAGAGACAGTGTGACAGATGAGAGGACACCTAGTGAGCCTCATGTCTACTTTGAACCTGGGTTTCCCAAAGGGTAGTCTAATCTTATAATCCACACATTTGTTCAATTCAGTTCTAATATCAGGTTTGACTTAAACAAAATTATCTACAAACACCTCCAGTAAGAGTGAGTATTTGGGCCATTTCTTCCTCTTGGAACTGCACAACCACACAGCCATTAGCAGCAAGAAAGTGGTGGTTTTGCTTTAAATGTGGCCTTTGTCTCTTAAGCAAAGCACATGGTGTGTTTACAATTAGATTCATGGTTCTGGGAGGCAGTAAGGCACTCAGGCAAAGGGGAGGCAAATCATCCAAAGAAGAAGTAGAAGTAGTAGTAGCAGTAGCAGTAGTAGTAGTAGTAGTAGAGGGCTTCTTATGGCTTCCAAGCTGCACGTTGACCACCACTGACCCACGAGATAAAATCTTTGAACAAGATCTTACAAAAATGCTAGCTATTTATTTATTGCTCTTCGGGGAGCAGCAAAGTTCATGTCATGGCTTCCAGTTACATGTAAAAAATGAGAAAACATTTAAATAAAGTTTTTTTAAGAGGATACTAGATATTTGCATTCTTAGCGTTTCCCTTCTTGTTGAACTGTTTATAAAATAACACACTGAGATATTATAAAGACTTTTGAAATTATATACAGATTGATTAAAAGAGAACTGTCCATGTTTTCAGAAGTAGGCAAGTGGCCATTTCTATTGTTGGCTGATTTTTGATATAGGGAAAAAAACCTGGGGGGGGAACTTTTCCTATTCCTGCCTTTGAAGCCAACTCTCTCAGAGAGACCAGTAGTAAAATATTTAGCTTCAAGAAACTGTAGTGTGATGTTAAAAAAATAAATAACTAAATGGCAGAATTCTTTTCAAAGGCAGAAAGAAATGACTTGCTCAGCTTTGGAAAGCGTGTGGAATGACACAGTAGGAAACAGAAAAAGCTGCTGTGAGGAAAAGCGTTTTCTTCCAAGGCATAACATTTATATTGTTAAACACTCCCCACCAACCCAAATTGCCAAGAAGTCCAAGAACAGCATGACAGAGTTCAGCTTTCTTTGGATGAAAGCACACAGGAGACTTGGCACATCTTTGTAATACTTATTTTGTTTACAAATACACAAGCAGAACACAGTGGAAGCTGATCTTGCAAAAAGATGTGAAGGCGGAAGAGGAGGGTGGAATCAGAAAAATTTGTGGGTGGGAATGGGTGAGAAAATGCTTTCCCTCCATGGCCTTTTTTGCTCATTTTTTTCAATAGGGAAAAAAATGAAGGAAGTTTGGGGAATACAAGATCAGAAACATTTTCAGAGTTAAGATACTTTTTAAGACAAAATCTCACTCACTTAGACTGTGTAGTACAATTACCTGTCATGTAAGAAAATCTACTGTGTTAAAGTATAATAATTCCTATGTAGAGTGTAGTCAAATCCAAGATGCATTTCTGCACTTAGAGGGTGTCAGTGCCTTCCTGAAAGGAAAATACAGGATCTGTGGGAAATTGCTTCTCTCCAAATAACACAGTTCATTTTCTCTGCTTTAAAATCTGTAGTCTCCATCTTTTATACCCCTTTCCCACTTTTCAGAATCAAAACCAACATACAAGAGCTTGGGTAAGGACAGAGGGGCAGCTCTCTCTGTCTTTCTAGTACTGAGCATATTCACAATTTTTCTTTTTAAAAACCAGGGGAATTACTGTACATACTTACAGTTCTCCATTAAATAAAGTAGATATTTGCTGAGCAAACATATATAATAGTGCCCTGCAAACTTCATAAATATGCCAAATAATATATGCTGTATGTTTATATGCTATATTCTTTATGATATATTTTATGTGGCATATGATATATTTTATGTAAAGCAATTGAAGCTTGATAAAAAATATAACAGTATTGCATCTATCTTTTCTTTCTCTGGAGTTCTTCTCACACCAAAATATGGGGCCTCATAGTACCAACATTTTTTTGATAACTTTGTATCTTTTATGCTCTAACAAATTCTGAAAAAGATTATTTGCTTACACAGCATTATCTCTGACCCTTCCAAGGTGCTTCAACTAAGCTTCATTTCAAGAATTCTCAAATTTCTATCTTCCAATTTTAATTTCAGTAACTAATTGGGTCCCACTGACTAGATGAAGGGTGCCACCTTCCAAAGATAGAAGCAACACAATCATTTGCTCCCATTCAGGAACACCAAATGGTCATCCCTGGCTATCAGCAGGTCGAACAGCAGGATGTGCATCTACCAGCTAATACAACAGCAATAGGAATTTCATAAAATTCATGGAAACATGTGGAAAACCACATAGAAAGCCTCACTACACAAGATTTAAAACTACAGTTCAACTTTTTGGAGAATGCATAGCAATTCCAACAGTAATCTTTACTGTAATTCCAAATCAGAGTAGCCCTTAAAAGGGGGAACAAATTAAATAACTATAACCTGCATCTGGTGCAGATGTGATGGTTAGCTCAGAGACAGTAAGTACTTGTTCTACAGCAATTAACGATGAGAAGAGACAATTCATGTTCAACAGAAAAGAGGGGGTGCATGATATGATACAAGAATATTACAAGAATCAGTGCAGTCATCTTCACTAGTTGGGGCAAACAAAACCAAGGAATGATCTAATTGTCAATATCATAATCAAACTATATCGACATATCTATAGGAATGGCCTTGTCCTTTTCCTCTCCCCATTACCGAGGGAAGATATTTTTATGCCATTAAGCTTTTGGGAACTGAAGGGATGGGCTTTTAATGTTGTGTGGTGCTGCTTTTAAGGTTGCCTTTAATACTGTCTTTTCATGAATGTTAATGTTGTTGATGTACAAGGTTTTTAACAGTATCAATTATTTAGTTGTTAAAATTTTTATATTTCTACTCATACTGAAGCCTTTGTATAGTTCTAATCTGTATTGTTAAGTATGTTGTTAGCCACCTTCAGTTATTATTAAGAGAAAGGTAGCATATGGACAAATAAAATAATAAATAATATCTTGCTTTTGTGTTCTAGAGATAGGATAGCTTCCACATTTTTGCCCTTTTTTACCATTAAGTCTCTGCATAAGAGAATCAGAGACAGAAATGCAATAAGAGAATGTATTGCACACATTGCAAAGTACACAAAACCATTTCCAAGACTATGAAAATGCTTCTAATGCAAGTCTCTAATTCTCCTAGCCATGGAACAATGCCAGGGTCTTCTATTTTGTTTTTGGATTAAAAAGAGTTGCTGTCAACAACTACCAAAATCAGCATTTATCTGTTCATACAAAAACATAGCCAAATTTGTGAGACCATCACAAATTAGCCCTCATGTCCTCTGAAAGGAAGTATTTCAGAGGGATTGTTGTGTCATTGTTTTCTACGTCTGGAAATTCTTGGCCTTAGATTTTGCAAGAGGTCCAAAATAAGGCTCCTGTAAGAGCCTTGAGCACTGTATCATCTGTTCCTCTGAATGGAAACAAATTTTCCATGCCCAAAATGCTATAGGCAATGGATAAACAGATTCTCCAGTTGGGATCTTTTATTGGGTTAAAAACCATCTAGACAGAAGGCACCTAAGAAGTGTCTGATGTCTGAAGATCAAAAGGAGATGAAAATTGATTAGACAGGACAATCCAGGAAAAAAGTGGTTCTAATGACAATCAGAGATACTCACTACTTCTTGTTGTTGTGTGCGAGTCATTTTTTACTTACAGAGACGCTAAAGTGAACACATCACTGGGTTTTCTGGGGCTGAGAGTGTGTGATGTGCCCAAGGTTACCCAGTGGGTTTATCTGGCCAAACAGGGAATCAAACCTTGGTATCCAGGGTTGTAGTCGAATGCTCATACCACTACATCATGCTGGCTTTCACACACTACTACTCTATCCCTTAAATCAGGGGTGGGCAAGTGTTGGAGAGTAGGGTTTTAATCCATGGTTGGCCCTAGAGCTCATAAGCCACATTTTGCCTACCTCTGTCCTAGAATCATGGAAATGGCTGACCTGAATTTATAAACTAAGAGAAACTTAGCTGGTAAAGAGAACGCTATATTTGCCATGCCCAGTATGCCAAAATACACTCTAAGAGAAAATCAATGTGGAATGCAAGAGCTAATATTAAGACACTAAGCAATTCTTGTTTGAAGAAATGATCTTTTTTAGGAGATACCACCGCTTAGCAGCCCTTGCCCTTTACACCACAAAACCACCAGCAGCTCCAAATCACTATACAGGAGAGACACTTTTGTGCTGCTTCTTGGTATCTTTGGTATATGCTAACGAAGCATACAGCAAGACAGTATTTCTGTTCCCAGCAATGAAAAGCAAAAGAGAAGCTGCATGCTGGCCTGATGCTTGTCAGAAATACATGTCCCTGAAAGAAAAGAGCATTGCATATACATATAGACTGCCCTCCTCTTTATCTGCAGAAAACAGGCAGCCTTATTGGCTACATTTTCTTGTGCTGTTTGATGCTCTAAAGGGGCAGTGGAACAAATCCTCATTTTTCATAGATTCTCTAACCTTCTCTTATGCATCATAAACTATATGCCATTACTACCTTCATTTACCTCCTTTCTTTTTATTGGTCTAGATATTATCAAAGTGAGCACTACTGGATAACATAGGCCTAAATTATCTTTCCAGGGGACTAAATTTTTAAATTAGTTCATGGCTCATTGCCAGGAACAAAAGTACCAACATTCCTCCCACAAACCCTGGCAGAAACGAATCTTTACCCCTGCAAACATCTCCTCACTTGGAAGAGTTGTCTTTAGTTCCACACTGTAGGAAACCATGCCCATGTTGTGCTTATCTATCATTAATAACTCTGATACTTCCTGTGAAAGACAGGAGTCTAAAAGCCACACAAAAAAAGGATCAACAGCCATCAGATCCAGAATATGATTTCTAGAAACAAGGCTACGAAAAAGAATGTTATCACTAAAAAAAAAAGGGGGGGGCACAGATGGAAGATGGAGTATTCCTAGGTTACTTCTCCCAGAAAGTTCTCCCAAAACCAGCAAGATAAAGATTACCAGTCAATGAGAGCACACAACCCCACATGCTAATTAAGAGCACACAAGGGGATCACTGGACCACACAAACTAGCCCTATTTCTTCTGCCTGCCTTGTATTCACTGACTGTGACAGACAGCTGTACTAACTACATGCAAGGGAATCATCCACAGGCCCTGTTTGTATGGAGGAGCTATCTGTGTTCATGGTCAGCAAAGGGCATGCACGGCAAAAAGGGTCATGACTAGTGTACGAATGAGCTAGCCCCACATGAACCCACACCTCCATTATATCTGCTTTTAATGCACAAAGTGTTCACTTGAACCCACCTAACATCAATTTAAGCCTTACTTCAGTGGGCAAGTTTTAAGCTGCCATCAGTGCAGTTTGGAGGCACCCAGAGTTGACACTTAGCATTGCATTTCTACATTCTCTCATCTACCTTTACTGTCACTTTAGTCCACCACCTATGATGGTGGACTTTTCATATGTACTATCACTTTAGATTTAGATGCTTAAAATATAGTTACTACCCACCCTGCTCATAATCCAAACAAGCCAACAAACATACTGAGATGTGACCCAGCAGTTTACTCCTGGATATATGAAGAGGCACTGCTGAGAGCTTTCCTGACATAGTATTTCTGGTGAGGAAATGTGGCAAGGTAGGGCAGGGTAACTAGAGATGCTGGAAGATTTACTGCCTGCCTTGGTTGACAAGAAATGCAACTCCTTCAGGAGATATTTCTCAGGAATTGGTTCCTTGCTCCTTTCCCCCTCACATTTAGAGCAACACGTAAAAACATCTGGAACACAAAAAGGATTTTAGGAAGGTAGCATTTTACCATGAATTATTGAATACATTCTCCTTCTTTTAAGATGATGACAGCATACTGACTGGGTTTCCATCAGAATTACTATTCAACGTGTTTTTTTTTTATTAAAAAAAAAGGAAGGAAGGAAGGAAGGAAGGAAGGAAGGAAGGAAGGAAGGAAGGAAGGAAGGAAGGAAGGGAAGACAGCAAGTTACTATTTAGTATGCTTATCCATCCAAATTCAGAAATGGTTGAGGATTTTGCAAGGAAAAACAATCGCCTGTCATGCAATTTTTATCTACCAGTCCTAGCCAAGAAAGCTAATGTGAGGAATGCTGGAAGAATGAATAGCATCTGAGGGGGGCAAATTTATTCCAAACCTAGATCTAAACTTAGATCATTATTAACTTATCCACCTCCTTTACCCCCCCCCAATAAATTATGGACGTCAAAGTTGGCAGGCCACTTTATGTCATTTTTAAATGGTACAGGGACGAGTTTATATTGGATTCAATAAGCACACTTTGCACAAGCAGTTCTATTTAAGATACCCTTCTCTTATTTTTAGGCACCAAGCAGTTTTCTAGAGCATCAAAGGCAATCTTATATCTATCAGTAGATCAATTGGGTCGTTGATCCTAGAAAACAAAATATTTGGCTGTGCACTTACAGATATTATTTTAGGTGTGACTGCTCTATGGAGATAAGCTCTGTGGAAGGAACAGGCCTTTTCAGCTTGACTGTGGAAGCACAAGAAAAATACACTAAATCAACCCTTGCGCCAATCTCCACAGTCCCCAGTCTGAGAGTTGATCTTTATACCTGACACCCAGGCAGACTTGGCACACAATCACAAAAAGGCAGCCAGTCCTGGATATCAGCCCAGCAACAGGATGCCAGCGCAACACAGAGCAGTGAAGGTGCAAGTCCAAAATAGAAACTCTCCTTGTCAGAATACAAGACACTTGGCAACCTTGATGGAATTATCCCTATGCTGCTGGCTCTATTTTATCAGCTTTGTTTTCATCTTTGACAGACAGCCAACTTTTTCTATTCCAGGCAGGGCTTCCCAACCCCCTTTTCTTTCAAGGCCAATCTTTGCTCTCTGATGTGGCTACAAATATGAAGCCAGGTGCACATTTACGGGAAGAAGTTTTAATCCTTCCTGGAAACATCCATCCCAGCTCCCACCCTAACCTTGTTCATCCCAAGGGGGGAAAAAGGCAGGGCGCTGATTCCAGCATGGGAAACCTGGCAGGCCAACTCTCTCTCTAATTCTGGCTTATTCAAGGAAGGTGAGTTCAATCCTGTAATATACCACAGGAATCCCAACAAAAAAGCAGTTTAGCATCTCTATATTTGACTCTGAAGTTAGGCACTATAGGGAAGTAAGCCCAACGGCCACTCTAATTAAAAATCAGCCTTTCAAAAGTGCTAGTTCAGGCATTCCCAAGTGCATCCAACTGCTTAAGCAGACTGGGCTCAGTGCCAAACATCTATACTGCTTAGCTCAGCACCTGTTATATAACCTCATAATGTTTTCTACCTTTGTTCTAGCTGGAAAAGTGGAATCAGCTCAGGTCAAACGGTGAGCTCCACTGTGTCCAGGCAACAGAGGCAGCAAGCAAAGAAAGCATCAAGGTGCAAACTGCACAGAGATGCCAGCATATACGTAAAGTGAATTTGTGAATGGGTTGAGTGGGGAGGGCAGTCTAATACATTTCAAGTTTCACAGAGCAGTGCTCGATATTTCAGTATGGCAGCTGCATGATAGCTTGTAAATAAGCAAGCTAAAAGGGATGGAGCGTGGAAAGAGGGCTTTTATCCATGTAACAGCTTCCTCTGAGTTAAGACACATTAGCCATACTAAATCTCAGTTAAAGACATGTTAAGCGCACTAAACCTTAAGGAATATCCACCTCTCTCTCAGGCTCTTCAATGTACTGCATTGTCCTCACGTGACCCAAGTTCCTTCTCCAATCTGAGAATCAAACTTGATGTGACACTATATGCACCCAGAGTTGACATTAAGTGCATTTTGAGAGACTGACAAATTTGGGGAAGTGACTATGCCATCAACTTTGTATTTATCATGCTCTTTTAAAAAGAATGCAGACTGAAACTGCTGGGCAGGTGGGAGAGCTGATAATTCTCAGGATGACAGCAGGCAAGAAAGGGGAGTTTAACCATTTCCTCCCCTGCTGCAGCCCTCATAAATAAAAAGCACACTTTTCAATCATCCATGTGCATTAGGAGGAAGTCCCTCTTTAGAAGGTTTGCAGTTTTGCAGTGTGGCAGTTAGGCATACCAGTGCATCAAGAGCTTAGAACATGGAGGTCTACTATGCCTTCTGACCACCTCAAGCTAGTTATCAACCATCAGTCCTGCAGCCAATTCTCCACCATGACATACAGTGCATATTTTTGCATGAAAGGCTTTCTGAATTATGGAATAATTCAAGATCTGTCATCATAAGATAACAGGTAAGGCCACCTCAATCTCCTAAACCCATGCCTCAAGAAACATCATGAGTATTAAGCATTTTTCCTCTTCCTAAATCAGGTCAGGATTGATTGGGAACAAGAAAGTGGAGAAGTCACTCTCACAAATTATCAGTCGTACAAAATGTGGACCAACAGGGGGCCTTTGCCAAGAGGCATTCAAGTCACACAGTGGGCTGAGGTATTGGGCTGAAGGCCTGCTTCATTTCTCTTTCTACTACCCCTTTATCTGCACCATCCATGTGCTCGTCATTTCTCCCACATGAATATTTTGGTTTGAGAATACAGGCATTCAAGAGCCAGTCATCCTATCCAGAGTGACACTTGTAGCTCTTAGTACTTAACATTATAAGGGATTATGTCAACTCTGCTTCAAAAAAAAAAATATGTTGAAAAAACCTTTCAGGAATGAAGAATAAATAGGTGTTGAACTCTTGCTTGACATCTGTGAACACCCACCTCCTATGTGGAACATGAGAACATGTCAATATCAGAAGAGTTTAAACTGGAAAGATCATTTCATGTGCAGTCACTAAGCTCACTGCCTTTCAAAGAAAGCTCATTAGCTGACATGCATCCTTAATGACAGAGAGAGCATATTAATTACCAGGTTGACCTATTCCTAATGAACCATAATTGGAACAAGAGGTTTATTTTGCCTTTCACTAATCTGAAAGAAAACAATTTTGAGGTTTTATACTTTATTTCAGGATGCTCACCAATAGAGCATCTTAAGTGGGTACACAAAGAATTTTCATGAGCCCAGCAAACAACAATCTCCAGCACTGAGAGACACATTCTGCAGTGGGATCATGGAGAGAACAACTGCCTTCAGTCTCACATCCAAGATCTGCTGTGAATTAAGAGGGGGGAAAACCAGAGCTGGTTAGACATTCTCTTGGTGGGTTGACCGAGGAGAAGTTGCCAGGATGATATGACTCAAGCCTGAGTGTTCCTCGGTCCTGGAGAACTGGCATGGAGTTGCCTGAAGCCAGTCTGAACACTGCAGCAGCAACAAACTGGGTCAAAGGCAAATCAGAACAATGAGATATGCTTGTGGGAGATTACCATCTGTTACATTTTAGCTGGATTTAGGCCCCCAGACTTCATGGTTGGGTGGGCTAGAAATTTTAATTCACAGCAACATTTTGGATTCAGTGACTCCTGGGGATTCTATCATAATGACAAGAGCCAACGTTGCAAAAGAAATAAGCTGTACATTCCATCTGTAACATAAGACAGTAAAGACTTCTCAGGTTGTGACATTCAGTCTGGTCCATCTTCAAGTCACTTTCAACACAGGGTTGTTGGGCTTTCCCCCCCCTCCTTTGCAGGAGGAAGAGACAAGACTTCTGTCTCTAAAAACGCACAGTGGTGTACGTGCAGCTGCATAATAATACATCAACTATGTCATCCCATTGAAAAATGGGTTTTCAGAACTTCTGATACGTTTGTAACGGTTTAATTTATACAATCAGACCTGTTTCTCTAGGCAACATGGATGGGATACAAGTTGGCTGGGAAAGGGAACTCGTGTGGAAAGAACTGTATTGTTGGCTCTGCCAGCCTGGCCTCTTGATGCATACATTCCAAGAGCAGCAAGGGATTTCACCAGAGAGAAGCAGTTTCTGCACCACAACAGGTTCGTGAAAACTGGCCCCAGGACTGGAAGGCATGAAGAAGCTCGGAGAAATCTGGCAGCCTGTGCCTGATGAGTGGGTACATGTATGAATGTAAACCTCTTTTAGTAGTCACAATTTTAATCACTAGCAATTTTTTGACTGGGAAATTTTAATATAGGAGGTGTCCCTTCTAAGAGTTCAAGCTGTAAATCTCTATTCAGAGCAAAAGGCTTTGTTCTTGGCTGACCCTCCAACAATTCATCAGAAAAACACATTATTATAATTACTTTCATTTATTTCCTACCATTTTTTCCATCACAGAATTGAATGCAGTTTGCATCAGGTTCCCAAGTGGTTTCCCCTTCAGCCACTAGCCAGATCTAGCTCTGTTTAGCTGCAGTACACACTGCTGTATCATCATAATTTTTAAGACAGTGCCCCAAAAGTTATTCTGGAGGGGCTAGAAATCTTATAGTCTTCTAGCCAGTAGCCATGCAGGGTGACGGGTTCCAGAAACTGTGGTCCAGAAAAATAACTTTCCACAGTTCTGAACATCAGTGAAAACCCAAAGACTTCTGGCAAAACATTTCCTCAAATGTCCAAAAATATTTAAGCTTCACAGCACAAACAAACAAACAAACAAACTCAATTACAAGGAACTACGAAGAAAGAGAACTGTACACCTGAAGAAAGATGTGGAGTAGGGGCAAGGAGAAATGACAACAAGCTGTGCCCTCAAACCTATAATTCTCATTAGACACACTGTGCCTTGCTCTGCTCCCTCCCCCTGAAGTTTTCCACATTTTGTTGTCCAGCAACCTGGAATTTGGGATTAATGTAAACCAAATGTTATAACTTGATGTACACATCATACTCAGCACTGGGAAAGTGGAAAAAGGTACTGTTGTAGCACGAAAGTTAGGTAAACAAAACAAACTGAAATTGTTGGTTGTATAAGTATCCGACCCCCTTCCCCTAAGTTAACAGTTTGTAGACCCACCTTTGGCAGCAATTCCAGCTACCAATTGTCTTGGGTAAGTTTCTATCGACTTTGTGCATGTGGATCCTGTAGTTTTTGTCCAAGAACATCATTTCTCACCTTCATAATGTTGGTATCTATGCATCGAGTAATAACAATGCCAATTAAATCAATTTAAATTACAAATTGTAACACAACAAAATGTGGAAAAGTCAAAGGAGTACATGTTTGTGTGTGAATACTTCTGCAGGGCACTGTAGTTTCCAGGAAGCATGTGCACTGTTACAAACTAATTTGCACAGGGTTCTTGATCATGATAAAGGAACATATATGCATATAGTTGTTGCATGAACAGGCAAGGTAGGACAAAAGGATGAAAGGGGAGAGTTTAGCAGAAACAATCCCCCACCTCCACCTTCATATATTCACTTTACACATGTATAAGATGTACTGCTTTAAACTCTGAGCATAAACTTTCTCTTAATTTTTAAGAGGAGTAGAGAAGATACAAGATTTATATGGCAGCAACATTTTAGCATCATGTTGTAAAAGCTGATGGCTGCTTTAATAGATGACAGAGGGGGAAAAAACCAAGGAAAACATTTCTTTATTCCCACTTTCTCACCTCCCTGGTATCTGAACACAGGGCAAAAGCAGACACAGAGTGCACTGTTGATGTTTCAGATGACATAGGCATCACTCTCTTTGCTCACACATCATCCCAATTTAGTGAAACTGTTTCATTTTATAAAAAGGAAGGGTGGAGTAAAACTTGAATACAGAGCAAAACCCACAGCCGCAAAGACACTATTGTTGGTATCTCAAGAAATCACCTTAAGACACACATAAATGGCACTGAGCTGCAACAGAAAACCAGACCATCATTTTAGCGGAAATACTGTATGATATATTATATGAAACACATAATGAAAATGTTGAAATGCAAAGTATTTGGGCTAATGACATGCTGCACTGCATTCCAACCACTGTTAGGTCCTTTCACATCTGGAACAGCTGTTCTTATGTGTACAAAGCTTTCCAAGATCCTGTGGCCCTGAGGAAAATGGACAAATACATTTTTGCCTCTGAGCTAAAGTCTGCATACTACTCCAAATAGGGAAGCAAAGAAACCAAAGTCCATCAGCAAAGAGATCTCCTTGAATGTCTGCACGTGGACCATACAACCCTATTATGACAAGGACACCGTATGTGGAAAGAGTTTTCCACATTTTCTTGAAATGGATGTGTATCCACTTCAAAACATCTGTGCCACTGTATATGGTGCTTCTGTATCCAGTGCTAGCTGTATGCAAACATGTTTAGGAGAAGAAAACCTGACAACCCTGTAAATTGCATTACAAGTAAAAAAGAAAAAAAGGAAATTGTAAGGACTGCTAAAAGCAATGTTACTTTAAAAATTAGAATTAAAAATATCAATTTAAAATTAAAATAAGTTGTTTTCAAGCACACTAATGCACCTGATTTCAGTTTCCCAGTCTTGTAACACACTATCATTTCCCTCATTTTTTTAATTCATCACATGCTGTGATATTCTCTTGTTCCATGCAAAGAAGTTCCAGGAAACCAATCCTGTCAACCTCTTCCTTCTCTTGGGTAGCACTTCTCCCTTTGGCTCTTCACATCACACAACCCAGGCCATTCAGAAAGGTCCCATTTTCAGGGGAGCTCAAGATCTGCCAGGAGAAAGAGGTCACCTTGCTATAACTTCTTCCACTAGGGCAGAGCTTTCCAAACTGTGTGTCGTGACATGTCAGTGTGTTGGCTATAGTGTGCAGCTGTGTTGTGCAAATGTCACAGGTGAAGGTGCTGCTTCTCTTGCCCAGATGAAGGGGCTGCCTCTACCTCTGCCACCCCAGGCCGAAGAAGACCTCAGTGAGGGCAGCGGTGGGCCAGACTCGGGCAGAGGGGCTACCTCCACATACTGAATTACTTACAAAATTACTGTGTCACAAAATGATGCATGTCTAAAAAGTGTGTCACCAACATGATAAGTTGGGAAAGCTCTGCTCTAGGGCAACACCGGATGTTGCCTTGAGGACTCTGTCTTCAGATCCTGGAAATGTTACTTTGTTGAACTACAACTTCAGAATCACCAAGCAGACTGGCCATTGACTCTGAAAAGCCACTGGGCATGCTAGCTGGGGGACTCTGAAAGCACAGCCAGAATCCACTGATCATACTGACTAGGGGATTCTGGGAGCTATAGTCCATGCAGAGATGTATAGGCCAGGTTGGCTGGAGGAGTTTGGGAACTGAAGTCCCAAAAGTAACTTCTCCAAGTTCTGTCTCTAACTTTCTGTTTACATTGTTGTTGTTAATTGCCGTCAGGGTGGCTTTGATTTGTGGCAACCTTATGAATAAGAGATTTCCAAGTCATCCTGTCATCAACAGTCCAGCTCAGGTCCTGTGAACTTAGGACAGCAGTTTCCCTGATGTTGTCCATCCACTTGTAATGTGGTCTTCCTCTTTTCCTCGCCTACCATTTTCCCAAGCTTTACTGTGTTTTCTAATGAGTCATTCAGCTTTACATTTTATAGTGGGAATGGGCAATGTTTAAAATATGTTATATTGCAAACTATGATGATAAGGAACTCCAAGACAGCTTAGAAATTTCAAAAATATCATTGAAGAAAGAAAAAAAAAACAAAGAAATAAGCACAATATTTAAGTAACAGTATAATTTTTCCCCAACTTGTTGCCTAAAACTGCACCAAAATGGGAGAGGTGGAGTACAACAAAAGCATTACCCGATGAAAGTATTTCTGACTTGTTTCACTATAACAGGTTCACGTGTCTAAAAAATGATGCAATGCTCAAAATTTAAAAGAGGGAAGCCCCCTAATCAACTGTATTTTTTGCAAGAATGCTTCTAGTGAAGCCCAATTTATGAGAAGCAATGAAAATAAAAGTGGAGGGGGTGGGGAGATCTGGAAGGAAGAGGCAGATGTTGTTTACTAATTTACCAGGCAAAGAATGAGATATCCATGATTTTGACCTCCTTTTAAAGCAGAGCTGTCAAAATGTAAACTCAACACACAATTGCTGTTTACATTTGCAATGTCAGCAATAGGCATTCCAGATATAATCAGCCTGTAAGCAAGTGAGCCTCACACAAGCTGAATCTGAAGGTTCAGACAAAGTTCACTGGGTTGCCTGGGCCAGACAAGCTAAATTAAACAAACACAAAGAGGGGAGGAAAAAGCTACAACAATAGAGGAAGAAGAAAACAGTCGTTTTCAGAGGACCAAACTTCTTTTTGGAAAGTTGAGGGGCTGAAAATACCAGGGAATGGAACAGAAATTGTGTGGATGGGTAAAAAATTCAAAGAAAGCCAAAACACTGGTTTGGGGGTGGGGGAGAAGAAAGAATGATCATTGAGAAATAACTGAGGCGAAAGAGCTAAGAAAAAAGAAAGGGAGCAGAACAAAAACCTGCAGCAATAATGATTCTAAATACCAAAAATTAAATGACAAAGGCCAAGGGCTGTAAGCCCAGTCTTGCTTGCACAGACACAAGAAAGAGTTCACTGAAGCCTTCCCAAAAACAACTCTCACAAAGTCAGCAAGCTCCAATAAAGAATGTCAGAATTAAAAAAAAAAAAAAAGCTTAGAAGAATTGCAGTATGTGTGCTTGAGTTTTGGAACATCCAGACAGACACTCATGATTCTCTGAAAACTGCACTGGTATGGCAAGCCCAATTCAGACAAAAGCCTGGTGTGCTTCCTCCACATTGGGAGGGAGGGGCGCTGTAATTGATATTATTAATATAATGTCTCCTTGTAACTATCATAATATCTTGTGGCCCCCTCCTGGCTGGACTCCTTATCAAAAATTGTGCTGTCTGTAGACATACAACCATAACTTTATTCACACACTATTTTTAGATCTCCTTCATACATAGCACATATGCCAATTATATCAACTGAACATTTCACATAGCTTGATCTTATTCCTCTTGTTTTCTCCCTAACTGCCAGGACTAGTGCTGCAAAGAATACTTCCACACATTTTTCACCATCAATGGCAAAAGTGTCCCAACAAGTCAAGGCACTCTATTAAAAAGGGGTCAACTGCCAGAAGTTTTTACTCATGTAAAGACCGGTGTTTTGGGGTTGTTGTTTTTTTTTTCAGTTTGTTTGTGGGTTTTTTATGTGCAAAAATATTGCATTTTGTGCAAAATACAAAGTTTTGTGAAAAAAGTTATATTTTGTGCAAAAAAAAAAAAAGCCGCAGTATTTTTTGAGGGGAAAAAAACCCTTGGTAAAATGTTTGCAAAAATAATGAAGAACCAATATGTGAAAAAGAAATCAAAACTGTCTAAAAACTCTTGCCTGATGGGGAGAAACTACATGAGAATGATGCAAAGAATAACCTTTTCCTAGGCAAGACCTGTGCTATGGATACTGATCCTCTGGTATTACAGTAGGTCCAAAAACCAGCTGAGGAGACAAAAATGAAGAACATATGGAAGAAAATATAGGTCCCACATGGAAGAAAAGTAGGATATAAATTTTAGAAAAGAACAATAATCCAGAGTGGCAGGGATGTCGAAATACATTTTTCACAGAGTCAGAATAACCTCCCCATTTCTGTTTACAAGCCTAATGAGACTCTTTTGGAAGAGATTATGAAGTGCACTGTGAGAAAGAAATTACATTCAGGATTAACGATAAACAAAATTTTAGGATAAATCTAAATTTTAAAATATACCATCTTTTGGAATATGCACTCTAATATATTTTGAGCAGAGACCAATGCTGGATGACTTTGAAAGTGCAAAAGTCTTTTACTTTTTTTTTTTTTTTGGATCATACCAGAACCTGTATTTCAGTTCTGTCCTCATATTTGCCAACTATACGGTTTATCTAGCCCATGGTTTCTCAACCAGAGCTCTTGGTTCTCTGGGATTCTACAAAAGGTTGCTATGGATTCCCTAGGGTTCTACAAGAAGTTTCATGGGGTTCCACAAGAGATTGTAAGTGGGAGGAAAAAAGATTTTCTTTTTTTGAGCTGTAGATATAAGAATTTTTGTGCAGTGTTTTCCTAAAACCTCAAAATTATTTCAAGGATTTTCTAGGGTAAAAAAGGTGATCTAGTCCATATGCAGAATATGAAAGCAAAAGTCATTTCCTGTTGCTGCTACCCAGAAATTAGTATTTAATAGATACCATCTCTTATCTTAGAGATTTCACATAGGTATCCTAAATAATAGTCACTGAAAGGCCTATTCTCCACATAATTGTTTGATTCCCTTTAAAAGTCCTCTGAACTAATGCTTATCCCATACTGCAGTGGCAAATTCCAGAAACTAAATATGCCCTGTTTGTACCTTCTTTTGTTTATGCAGAATCTCCTATCATTTAAATTCACTGAATGACCACATGGACTACTATTACCATGCCCCATTTTAGCTGTCTTGTTTTCCTACTCAAATCAAACTTCTGCTAAAGTCTGTGCCTGAAGAAAGCACACAGACAAAATCAGAAAATAAGACCAGATCTATTAAAGGGAGCTCTCAGGTTTAAAGGAACCAGGCCATTAGGAAACATGTCAATTTGATGGATGTGAGTTACACAAGGAATATATTGGTTCAGCTGTGAGTTCCTACTGATCATAATTTCCAGTAGCAGCCATCAAAACTGAAACATAGAATGTTAAGAGGAACGTTTAACTGAATTTTTAACCAATAGACTTTTGATCTTTCATGATACAATTCTCCTCAGTTCACATCAACGCTTTTCCTTCCCCAGCACAGAAATTTCAACAAGTTAAAGAGAGTTAAAAATTAAGTGAAACACATGCAGAAAAAAGCTGTACTTTCTTGGGTGTGGAATTCAGCCTAGACAGGCTGAGAAATCAGGTCAGTTGCACAGGAACTTTCACCAAGCCACGTTTGAAGGATTTCCTAACAGAAAGTCTTTACATTCATTAGTTTTTCCAGAATGAGTTAATTTTTCAAGAAAACCAAGATTTAAAGCATTGAAGCTGCTTCAAATATGCCATGAGTCAAATTGAAAAATGAAGCCTATTTGCATGTTTGTGCAGGTGAGAAACTTAAATTGGGAGGATGGGAGAGAAATGTGGAAGAAATATAGCAGAAAGTTACCTAGGAGGCAGATTTATGTTTGACTGGGACCATTAAAAAACAAAACAAACATATATTTCCAATTACACCAAAGGTTCACGGGCTCAGCTAACATTGTGCCAGCAACTTCTGAAACCATGTGCCTCATATAACAAAATAGTACAAGCTCACATAGCCCCTCCACTCCTTCATGTATCATTTTAATGTTTTGTGGGGGGGGGTTAACTATAGTGCACCATGACACTAATCAAATAAGCAAGGGAAAGCACTAGTCAAGGACTACTAACCTAGAGACTGGTGTCATATTTCTATTATAATGAATAAAAACAGTAGCAATAGTAGAGAGAGCCAGAGTGGATCAAATGCTGGGCTAGAATTCCAGAAGACCAGAGTTTGAATTCCCACTCAGCCATGGAATCCCACTGGGTTGACCTTGGATAAGTGACATTCTCGCAGGCTAAAGCAGTGCCAAACCTTCTCTGAATATATCTTTCAAAAAAAAAAAATTATAGGATCACCTTAGGGTCACCATAACAAGGATCATCACAAACAATGTGAAGACACACAGCAAGTATTAGTAGTAATATAGGATTAAATGTTTAGTTTTGATAGAAACAGTTCTCCACTCTGTCAATCTACCATTTAACTCATTTTGAAATAAAACATAACTCATCAGTTCTCCCTATCCTAATTCAGAGACCTTTGGAAGTCATTTCAATTAGGCCTCGGAAAACAAAATCAACTAATCAGTAGTATCACTGATTAGCAGTTTCTCTCTGTGGGTTCACTTCCTCCTTTCCCATCAGCACTGCTCATTTACAGATAAAGGAGTGGAGTTTACACTGGTGTTCTCATTTCAAACCATGACTAAATATAAACTGGCAAACTCTGGCTTGAGCTAACTGCTACTGGGGTAACTGCTGTGGGTACAACATTACCCATACTCAGCTCTTGGGTACAGGATTGGCTTGCAAGGTTTAAGAGATTTAAGAATAAAGGAGGAGGAACAGGAAACGCACAAGCTGGCAGGATACACATAACCAGTTATGATTATAGATGTACCATGTTTATTGGTATAGCAGAATTTTGTAACTAGTTTTGAAAGCTAATTACAGGAACGATAGATCAAGAGTTCAATACACATATCCTTGGCAAAGAGACCAGAAATAGGAACAGAAGGATGTCTTCAAGAACTGTTCACATTTCAGAAACTTATTTCTGAAACTCACAGTGTCCCTGTAAATCATTGCAAAAGCTCCTGTATTACCTACTGCCCTACCACACCCAAGTTCAGCCTCTTGACTTGTTATCCACTTTGTGGGTTAAATCCCACACGACACACTGTGCTTACGCCACAGGGGCCTGGGAATTATAAATCACTGTCCTGTACAAATCAACCAAACGTCAGCCCAGATTTATGTAATGAAATCTGAAGGATGACCCCTTTCTACACAAACACACACACACACACACACAGATGAGCACACAGAAATGCAAGCATGCGCACGCGTGCACACACACAGAAAAGCTGGGATCAAACTGAAGGAATTATATCCTCTTCAGAGGAAGCAAAATAAAAGATAGTTCAGCAACACAGAAAGCCACAAAAACACTACAGAGGAGTTGAGAGTCATTGGTATGGCGACAACAGATCACCATGGAAACCTGCAAGCCCAGTTGCAACTGCATCCATCCAGTCCAGTTCTCATTGCCTCTTTTTGAAACAGATGAGAGGTGGCTCCATGGAAAAAGAAATCAGCACCAGCTCCTTGCACCAACAAAACTTTATACTGCCAGCATTTCAGCTTATTCAAGCAAAATCAAAGCTAAGGTTCAATATGTGAATGGTAAGAAACATGGCGGGCAAGTGTGGGAGGGTAAGAAGGGGGAGAAGAAAATGCTGGAAAGCCTTTCCTATCTCTCACTAGGAAAGGAAGACAGAAGGAGGGAGACCTTAAGGAAGAATTCTCTGTTCTCTAAGCTGTGGCAATCCAAAGCCAGTTAGTAATTGTAGTTGAAAGGGTGGGAAGAGAGGCGATGGTTTCTTTTCTCAATTCTGTATGAATTTTGTCAGTTTGGTTTTGTATCTGGTCTGCGCTACAGATGGCAGGCAAACATTTCAGCTCTGTCAGAGAGAGTAAAACCAGAACAGCAAGAAAAGGAGTGGAAGACCTAAATTTGAACAGTGACAGAAGGGTTGTTGGTTGTTTTAAAACATACACACACAAACACACACACTAAGGACTTCTGCTTTGCAACAGAGGAAACCTGCTGTACAGGGGTAGGCTGGCAGCTGTGCACACAAGTAGCCTGTTCTCATCCATCACTATTTGGTCATTACTCAGAGGAAAAACTAGGGCGGGGGATCGTGCAAGCGGTACAAAAGTCTTGGTACAAAATTCCTGGAGCTAGGGAAGGCAGAAGACTCCACGGTATCCCATGAGATGCATTACCAACGCCCATCTGACTCTGAAGGAACACTGCCACAAAGGAAGCTGGAGAAATGGGGAACAGTCAATACGTGGCACTCTACTAGTAATTCAGTTTCCTATGCCACACCAAAAATCCAAACACAAAACATGAAGGCTACTCAATTTGAGTCCCATATATATCCATCATGTTTTTTAAAACCATTAAAATTCTAAATATTGAAGGAGAAAGAGATCTTTTAAAACACATATAATATATTAAATCTACTGAGTTCTCTACTCGACACCAGAGTTCTCGCGTGATTCAAGACGACATCTACGTAAGGACCCAGAAAGTCTCACTTCACCATCTAGTGGGCAAAAGCTCATATGACAGTCACTGCAAACAATCTGTACACTCCTTCCTCCATTTTGTAATCAGTTCACAAGCTTTGTTTCATCTGTCTACAAGCTGTTTGGATCAAGCTTCTTTCCCTGGCCCTCAAAAGACCAATAGATCAAGTCATTTACATCCGTGCTGGCCCTGCAGAATGAGCAGAAAGATTTCTTCTTCTAGGTCAATCAATATGGGAGTGCTTCATTTTCTGCATGTACTAAGACTGAATATGGTAGTAACATCACCATCTGTATGTGCCAAAAACATATATGCACCATAAGTAAATGTTTACAGAGCTCTTGAGACTGCAGATTCCTCTGTAAATGATACACTTAAATACCAGATACATAAATACCCTGCACTGCATATGAAAAGCATTCCACTGAAATTTAATCTCAGCTGTAGGAGATAATCTGAAACAAAGGAGTCTTTACACTGCTTTCAGGAAAATGCTGACATGCTGGCTTTGAAAAAACAAAACCAAATTAATGGAATCCTTTTCACAGTTTTCGTAAAACAGTTATAAACTTCCCTGGAGCGTAACACATTATCAAAGGGCTAAGCTGCTCTTTAATAAGACTACAATATGATAAGAGTGGGTATGGTTCAGACATGACAATAAACCATACTGCATTGCACTAGGCATCTCTTTCTTCTCTGCAAGTAAAACAGGCAGTAATTCCCCAGTTCTGAGGCCAGGGGGAAAGCTATTTTTTAGTGTACCCTTTACTCTCCATCAGATACAACCTATTGTTAACCCATTCCTTTTATAAAGAACTGTCCAGGGAAACTGATCAAGGCATCTTTCCTCAAGCTTGTTCAACCACAAAATGCATGATCACTTTTCCAAGGGCCCATTGTGTATCCCACCACCCAAAGCAGATTCAGCTGCTTGTTAGTTTTTCTGACAGACAAGGGAAGACACCGTTACACTGCAGAAAGAAGTCACCATTACATGCAGCTTTATACTGGGCAGGGCTCTTCTTCAGCAATACCTTGATCCCCTGCATCCTGTATGAGAAAGGGAGCTCCCCTCCAGAAAACTTAGAATAATCCCTTCTCTGGCAACATTTTTATTCTACTAGGTTTTTAATAGTCGTTAATTGGAGACTGAAAGTTTAAATCTCCTCTTTGGTTTTAATAAGTGTTCTAATTTTATTATTGTTTTAATTAATTTTGTATGTTGTTTTAGTAAATCTCCAGAGTTGGGGCCAAAAAAAGGCTACAAATGTGTCTTTAAAAACAAACCAATTGGGAAAACCTTAAAACACCGTCTTTTTCTAAAGATTTCTATCAGAAAGTTACCTTTAAATCTTTAATTACAAGTTGGGTTCTGAAATCATCAATAAGGTAGTGCTCTGGACTAACATACTTTTTGAAGGCTTTTCATTTAAGGGAGGCTGAATTTTAAAGTAATGGTGCCTTCCCTTGTTTGTCAGAGAAGCAAACAACCTACTCTATGCCTCCTTAACCATGAAAATGAAATGACAGCCACAGTTTTAAGCCTGAAATGTCACATTTCCACACCTGTGATTGAAGCTACAACATGCTAAACTGTAAAATTCAAGTGCCCGATTTAAACTCTTTTACAACAAAACAGACTTTCTACTTCCCAGTTTGTACATGTAATTGTTGCTGTTGTTGTTATGTGCCTTCAAAGTTGTTTCTGATTTATGGTGACCCTAAGGCAAACTTTATCACGGCGTTTTCCGGGGCTGAGAGTGTGTGACACATGGCTGAGTGGGGAATCAAACCATGGTCTCCAGGTTCATAGTCCAGAACACAAACCACCACACCACTCTATTTATAATATTGAATTTTAATCCAGCAACCCCACCAAAACCTGTTAACTGGAGATCACAAGTACCGGTAACTGCAACTCACAACAGACCACATTTTTCCAATCTTTTTTTGCATCCTAACAATGAACTCAAAATCCATTTTTAAGAGTAAGTATAGTGTAAAGAAATAGCATCATCTCCCTAACAAATGCACTTTTGCTCAGGCTGGAGATTTTCTACCTCAGGTGCCCAAATATATTGGCTAGCCACGGATATTATGCACTTCAACTGTAGAACATGAGGCGAGCTGAGCTGCAAGACTGCTCTGTCTTGCAGACAAAAGTGTCATACACATTAAAATTACAAGATATCTTTTACATTTCCAACATCACAGTGAAATTACTTGCACAGATTCACCTGAAGCTGAAGAGATACAGCATTTTTTGCAAAATTTCAGAGCCACTGGTTCATTATTTCAATACATTTTTTTCCTAGTTAGTTTACCTTGCATATGGTGGGGAGGCACTTTCCTGTTCACTCTTTTTACACAAATTACAACTTTAAAAATTGATGACATTCAACCAATCATGCTTTTTGCATAGCCAGCATAATGGCTGACATCCTGCAGGGAGAGATTTGATTCCGCTTTGTAAATCAATCTTCAGCTTTAAAAATTTAAAAAGTGTGAATCCCTTTGCTTGACAATAATGCTTTCTGCCTGCAATTTGCTTGGATGCTGTGAGTAAAGCGCCAGCTGCTCCTGTGGGCAGCTCTCTCTAAGAATCGCATATGCTGAGCAATGCAACTCTAATAAACATTCATATCCTCACAGCTCCTCCTATTAATTGTCTGCTGTCAGGACTGTATGTGTTGTGCAAATATAAGTTACAACTGAAAAATTTGATGAAGCATAGCATTCATGTTCTCAAGACTTTGATCTTTAAATGTGTTTTTAAAGGATGATCGGGCCAGAGAGAGATGGGGCAGGGGAGTTTGCTCTAAGCGTTCTACACTTAGGAATCAAGCTGAGTTTTGGAAAGAGCTTTCAGTAGAAAACAAACAGAGCTTCAGAGCTCTTCACTGTTTGGCTGCTTCTCTGTCTTTATTTCTCTACAGCAAAGGGCTGATGCCTCCCTGAAGTCTGCATTACAAATAAATGTGAGGATTCTTGATTATTTTGCTCAAAGTCCTTCAAATCACTATCAAAATAAGCTTAGCCCTGAAGTAGACTTGCCTGCCTCCTTACATGGGCCCTTTCTGCAAACTGTCCACTCCTCCTTCAATATGCACACGGCAAGATGATGGAAATGATGAGTGCCACTGGAAGGCTGCTCTTAGGCCCCTCGCACAAGCATACTCAGGATTGACAGATGCATTCCCCATGATTCCAAATATCCTAGCTATTAAAGGGATTCAAGGAGCCTATGATTGCCAGGACATGTTTGAGGAAATGTCTAGAACTTAAACCCCAAAATCATATTACTGGGATAGAATTTTAGAGACCTACTTCCACTGATTTCCCAAACTTAATTTAAGGAAGTCAGTAACAGTGGTCAGGGTTCCAAAGTGGTATATAGGCCAAAATAGCCCTTGACCATCACTGAAACATTAGAGGGGTCTTGGTATGGAAGAGGGCAGAAAACATAAATCAGATCTCTCCCTCACAGAATCAGAGAGTTGGAAGGGGCTGCGCAGGCCATCTCATCCAAACCCCTCTCACATGGGAACACACAGTAAAATAACTCCCAAAAGATGGCCATCCAAGCATTGTTTAAAGACCTCCAAAGAAAGAGAACCTACCACTCTTTGAGGCAGTCTATTTCACCACTGAACAGTTCTTGCAGTGAAGAAATTTCTCCTAATGTTCAGGTGAATTTTTTTTCTTGTAATCTCAATTCACTCGTTCATATTCTAGTGTCAGCAGCAACAGAAAACAAGCTCGCTTGATCTTCTACTTGACAGCCCCTCAGGTATTTAAATATGGCTGTCAAATCACTTCTCAATGTCTTCTCTCTTTCTCTCTCAATATTCCCTCCCCCTTTTCTCTCTCACACAAACTGCATTCATGTACTTGCTCCATCTCTCTTTCTGGGCAGCTCAAACATTCGAAAAATGAGAATCTTGCCATTAATACACCTCTGAAAAGCACAGTACTATGTTAATCACCTGGTGATCAAATATTCTCAGCATTGATGGCTACCATCTACAAATAATAATTTTAAAAATGCCCAAATGCTCAGTCCACTGTCAATTCACAAATTGCCAATAGGCTCCAACACAGGCATAGGAGCTCTACTGTTAAGTAGTATAAAAGAGTATTTATTGAGAACAGTTTAAGGACAGGTTTTTAAAACAATGCAGCTGCATCTGGTTAGGGTCAAGTTGCCCTGTAGCCTTTCAAAAGGAAGAGGAAGCTTTTGAGGGAAGATGGAAAGATGGCAAAACAATACTATGAATCCTTCCCCCCACTTTCCTTAACTAGCAGGCCACCCATTTGCCACATATAGAGAAAAACTTAGTGAAAGACATACAAAACCCACTGAATGGAAGAGGACACAATTAAGGCCTGAGCCTTTATGCTCATCCTGTGATCCTTAAGACAAATCTGCCAAGGTATTTCTTAATAGCAGCCAATTCAATAGATAACACAAAGTTATCTCTCAGCAGATTTCAGGAAGTTTACAGATCTACGTGTTACATTTGTATTTTATTGTCTGCTTTCCATCCTTTTTCTTTTCTGTTTATTTCTATAGCAGCAGTAACACAACATTTGAACTACTTTAGGGTGCATTCTGCACTTCCTTAACAGCACTGATAGCAAAGGCTTTCTTGTTGTCCAGAAGATGGAGTATTGCCTCAAGTATGTAACCAAAGGATTAAAAAATATTCTTCTGCCAACACTAAGAGCTGCCCCACACACTCAGTGAGAAACACATAGCTTCAACCAGGCTATGAAAAGAGCCTTTTGATTTTTTTTGTTTAAATCAATACTTATTCATAAATATTCTTGCTCACCGGTTCCCGGCCATCCATTGCCTCCATCCACAGTCTTCGGTCTTCTTCAGAAAGTGCTTGCATTGTGATCACTCCAGGCCTGCAGAGATTAATGAAATGATGTTGTGAGAAAGAAACTTAAAAATATGAAACATCAAAAGCAGAAGAGAAGCCAGGCAAATACAGTCCAAGTTGTTTTGATTGTCTTTCCAAGCTTAGGTATCTGCTTCCACTAAAAAATTATGGGGCCAAACCAGGACATCACAATCGCTACTAATCTGCAACAAATATTTATTCCTTACACATTTACACCACTGAACAATTGAGTAGTACACAAATTAAATAATGAACTAGCATGTAATTGTTGTTGTGCATCTTCAAGTCATTTCCAACTTAATGGCAACCCTAAGATTAACCTATCACAGGGTTTTCTTGGCAAGATTTGTTCATAGGGGGGTTGCCTTTGCTCTTCCCTGAGGCTGAAAGAGTTTGATTTTCCAAAGGTCACCCAGTGGTCTTCCATGGCTGAGTAAGGATTCAAACCTTACTCTCCAGAGTCATAGTCCAATGTTCAACCATTACATCATGCTGACTCTTGCTGGTACATAATAAACTGGGTTAAATCCAACAGTAAGCTGTACAAACAATACAGCACATCATAAAGGCCAAATATAAGCAGCAGTAGAAACCAAATAGTTCAAACATTTGAAATCAGAAGAATTTTTAAAATGCCTAGTAGAATGGAAAGCTCTTCAGCTGGCACTGACATGATCATAATTAAGGTACCAGGAAGGCTTCTTTGGGAAGGGCAGTCCACAACTGGAGTACCACCAATGAAAAGTAACCACTCATGTCATCTCACTTGGTCAGGAAAGGTGGGTTCAGATAATGAGCTTCTGGCAGACAGCTTCAAGGAAGTTAGGGTTTATAGCTTGAAAGCAGTTTTAAAATTTTATATTGGGCTATGAAAGAGTCTGTCCCAGAGTCATTGATTACTCTACATGACTTGGATACTGGCTGTCTGAAAAACTGCGTTCTCTTGTATGCACATTTGAAGTCTTTGGAGGTGCCCCTTCTTTTGGTCCTGCTAGCTTCTGAGGGATATTCAATGCAGACATGAGAGGACCCTTTCTTGGTTCTGAAACACTGTATACTCTAATTCCTTCAGAAAAGAATATGCTACTTCAAAGCTCTGAATCTGATTCACATTATTCTCTTTTCCTGTGGAACCTACATATAACCAATACTTGTCTCTCTTCTGCATGTTAATATGCACCTAGAATTAGAGCTGCAGAATGAACAACACTGAAAACTAGCAATCCAGACAGTAATGCAATACTGAGTCAGCTGTAGCAGCACCTAGATCTTAAGAGAAAGTAATTTCCATTCAAACATCTGAAGTTAACAAAACACACAAACCACTGCACTGTCATTGTTGGATATATGTGGCCATATGAAGTCTAATCATGTACTGTGCCAAACAATCTGGAACCTCATAAGAAACTTGGCCTCCAACACAGTAACAAATTACTAATCTATTAAGGATGTGCTTGTGATAACAGTATGTTATGTGGAAGAAAAATACTTCATTTTTGAGAACTATACTACTTACTGGCAGTTGCCAATTTACAAAGACGGCAAAATTAATAATTCATTAAGATTTCAAAGTGCTTCGCTACAGATAAAACTGATATTTTCTACTCATTAGGGCTGAAATGCACCAACAAAACCAAAATATACTATTTCTAGCTTATTGCTGGAATAGAAAGCCACAATAATTTTTTTCTAAAAGACAGGTAAGGAAAATCATATATGTCTCTGTACAGCTCAACTACACACACTTTATACGCTTATGGTCTTAATATCTCTGTTTATGCTTTAGCTTGCATAAAGCCTAGCAGCTCACCTCTGAAGAGGATGTGCACATTGGTATTATATTGTTGGCAGCCAATCACAATAATCAGAGGCTCTGATTGGCTATCATTGGCAGCATATCAGAGGACAAATTTTAGTAGGAAAACATAAGAAGCTGCCCTAACTGTTCCCTCTCCTTTGTTTATACACAATTCTTCTAACAATAGAAACTGCAGGAATCAGCAAAACTCATCACGTTATGAAGAACTGAACAAAGGAAGGGAGGATGTATCTGAGATTCCCACCTGTTTTGTTTCCCTAAATAACAAATATAAATCTTTGCGCTTATTTTGATCTTGCATGCAATTGTGTTGCACATAAGAACAAATAAATCCAAAACTTCTCTCTCTGCTGGGTGAGATTAATATAGGTTTTGAACATTTGTGGGGTGATTTTTCACCTTTTGGATCTGTTTTTGTTAAAGATGTATAGAAACTCACCAAATGAAAAAAAATCTATGCAAAAACATCATTATCTTAACAAAACAGAGTATTTGTGCAACATATAGTTTTCCTGCTCAACATATTTTTCACAAAAAGCCTTCCAAGAATGCAAAGAAAACATCTTACAGTAGTAGGCCATTTTCTTGATGAGTTTCTCAACAAAGTGAGGACGAGCCAATTTGTAAGGCCATTTCCGCACTACTCTGTTATAGTGTTGTAATTCCACTTTCAACATCCTATGGAATCCTGGGATTTGCAGTTTAGGGAGGGGCGGGTACAACAGGAGCAAAATTAATAATCCCATCTCAGCAGTTCATGCTTAGAAATCTCAAAACAAGAGGAATAATCAGGTGACTGTTTCTCATGGGGAGCACCAACAAATTCTATGCTGTTTTTTTCTAATAAATATGCCATAATGCCAAAGACTGCATCACTGAACAAACAATGCCAGCAGAGGCACCAAAAAGTAGTGAATGCTGCAATTGAAACTGGCCCTGAAGACTACTAATATCAGTAATGCCTTGGAAAAGTCACTACTGATTTGTTTTGCTCTGCCTTAAAGGGCCCAAAATCCTAACCAATATTGTCATGGTGACTTTGTCAATTCTAGTTTTAAAAAAAATTACAAACTTTTGAATAATGCTTCTGGTTGTCAAAAAATTAACTTGTATCATAAGTATTGACATTTGGCCTCTGCCCCAGGCTGAGGGGGGAAGAAAAACAAAGAACAAAGAACAAACCCAAAGAAGCAATAGAAAAGAGGTTTAAGAACTCTAATTCTGTGACATTAGAAAAGGCCAATCAAACTGCAAGGGAATACCAGTTATGTACACAAGGCAGCTCAAACAGTTTACTCAGAAAATGACACAGGCTGTTCTGTCTTGCATTGTATGTAGACCCAAATAATCCAGGCAATATTGTATGTTAAGATTGATTGATTGATTGTTAATCTCTTTGCACACAGAATCACTTGATACTGATAGGATTAGCATTCTGGAAGAATATATCTAGAGAAAGCTACTTAACCTTCAGCCTACATGGAATACTATACCGAAAATTAAATAACTCTGTGCATCTTCTCTCCTCACTGTCCATCCACTACTGTAAAAGAGCAAATTCCTTCTAAAAATGCTTGTCGTCATTCTTGTATGCCTTCAAGTCATTCCAACCTACGGTAACCCTAAAGTGAACTCATCAGGGGATTTTCTTGGCAAGATTTGTTTGCCTTTGTCACCATCTGAGGCTGAAAAGTGTGACTTACCCAGCAGGTTTCTATGTCCAAGCAGGGAACTGAACCCTGATCTCCAGAATCATAGTCCAACACTCAAGCCACTCTACCATTCTGGCTAGATTTATGTTTAAACTGCTACATGCCAGACATTCTCCATCAAAAGAAATTCAGTAACTTTAGAGAGGGATTAGACAGTGCAGAATAAAGTTGTCAATGGCCAGTAGTCCCAGACAAAAAAGCCTGTTGCCATTTAACCAACAATCTGGTCACATGTTAAAAATATAGGAAGATAATCTAAAGGAGCACTTTGCAATTAATGGTTATGTTCCTCCTTCCTTTTATTTTCAGTTGGACTGAATCTTCTAAGAAATCTGACAAACACAAAACAATATGGGTTGAGAATACTGCTATCACTCCAGATGAATCAAGCAAAACACCTAGTACTTGTAGGCCAAATCAGTAGTAACAGAGCTGCCAACTACTGCAATTTTATCAATGCCTATGATTATAGTCTTAGAAAAGCTCACAAGGCTGGCAGAGAGAGTAATCAACTCTCCCCATCCATCTGAAAAGCATTTTCAATATGGCTGGACTTCTTCTGACTGAGTGTTAAACCAATTTTACAAATAAACAAGGAAGTATGTTTCAAAGCCTAGTTTTGCCAGCTACTCATTTTTTAAAGCATTGTCAAAAGAAAATATTTACGAAGTTGTCACTGAGTGTAAAGAAGCGCATGAATCTCCTGCGCAAATCTTGTCATGCTCAGGAAAGCACAGTCATTAACTTATATTCTGACAACTACTAATTTTTCTATCCTCCCGCTAAAGCTCCATACAGTCCAAACGATTAAAAATTTGTAGCAGTTGAATTTTACATGATTTTTTCATGAATTTGCATAACAAGTTAAATCTTGCCTCCTAGCTATGTCTTGAAAAAGTGGATGAGAAGTTTAAGGAATACACCCCAAACCAGTCCATTCTTTTAATGCAGTACTGTAAAATCTGAATAGTGCCAAGGGTACACTCTACAGAGGAACATTTGTTCTAAATATCAAAATACACTTTCTGTATGTTGCTAGGTAAAACAGATTTTAAATCTGCAGTTACTTACGTAGCTATCAACTGGTTTTATTTTTAGTTCAGGACTCAATATGTCCTCTCCCTGAAATTCACAAACTGAATCCTTGGTGCCAAACTATACTTACTATGTATTGCAGTGCTGATCACCCACCTATAGACCTCCAGCTACCCACTCACAGGGAATGACCTACCATTTAGGAACCAACATTCGTACATTTCTAGAAAACAGTACAGAAGTGGGTGGGCAGGAAAATGCAGCTTAAGTTTACATGGCATTAGGCATAACATGATAATTTCAAGATTTCATTCATCTGTAAAGGTCACTGGAAATGTGACACAGCAAAAGAACAGGTACAGGTTGTATTGCATCTGACCAGCACAGAGCTCATCCAAGAGAGGAAAAATGAATATACAAAAAGAAAGGGAGAGGGAGGGAGGGAGAACTAAGGTGTTGCAGGGAGAAAACTGTGAACGACCTCAGTCAATAGATTCAGGGATTTAGTAACCTACTGTTTAATAGGTCTTTACTCTTTTTTTCAATATTTCAGGCTACCAAGACCCAATTTACACACATGTTGTAATTTGTGATCTTTAATACCTGTAATCTGTGGTTTTAATTCCATGTTCATATTTAGGATTTTAAGTTTCCACCCATTCTTTTGAGGAAGAGTGGCATATAAATCAAATAATAACTACACATATGGGCATTTTTGTGTGTGTGCATACATCTTGTTCACCTCTGTAATGCTAACTCAGCATTCTCAAGATGACTCAAATCTCAAGCAGTGCAAAAAAGTCCAGCATATGTTTTACTGCAACAAAACAGCTCCATTTTAAAATGGAAAGTCTGTTTTATAGTTACAACTCTTATGTCCAAATTATAAATGTGAAGACGACAAAAACTTTTGTTGCAACATAGACTTCTAGTGCTTCAAGAGTAGTTATATAGGATTGCACCTGATTCAGGTTCAAGAATGCACAGCACTAGTGTGGACACAATGACTAAACCACCATTCAAGATTGCTGGGAGTTAGGAGAAGATACCCACATATAAGAAAGAAGAAGTGTAATCTGAAGTGTAGCCTGTTCCCAGAATTATCATCGTTCACTTTTCAGCTGCCTCATGTGCCAATAGTCCCAGCTACACAAGCTGACAACCATGAGGAGCATAGTGGGTTAGAAATCAGAAGCAACAAAATACTAGTTGAGTTATATCAGAGGTCTGTAACTCTGTTTCTGTATTTTTGTCAGATTAAGAGCTAAAAATGTACTTCTCAAAGTTCATGAAACTTACACAAATTGTCAGATATATATTCCAAGCCTACCACAACAACACAATGAAGCTAGACTGCAAAATAAAATAATGGATTGTTCATTCTAATTACTTTAAAGCTACAAACAATACTAAATAGACCAAACAGTATCATCTGATTATTAATTTTACATTGATCTTTAACGTGATCTTTAAAACCAAAAGGAGAACCCCAAAACAGGGGGGGGAACTGTCCAAATTGTTTGCGTAAGTGAATTTCACAATATATTTCTACTCATTTCCAGCAGCATTTTCCCTATGTGTAACATCTATGAATACTATATTTTCCTGTTTAATGAAATAATATACCATGTGTGACCGCCACCTGCAGGCTACAAAGTGAACCTATTAGGTCTCCAATAGTTCAGTTCTTACTTCCCTTATAAAGAATTTCAGCTCCTAATCTTAGCTGGGACGGAACAACCATGTTAATGTTTTACTTTTCCAAGCTGGGAAAGTAACAAAGCAACAATCCAGAAATGATGCTGCATTTGCAAAAAAAAGCTTTCTTACAAGAAAACACCATATACAATATTAAATAGCAATTCAGAAAATGTATTAACCCATAAATTTATGGAGATGACATCACTGGCAGGATGTTTCCATTCACCTACATCCTAGCATAAGGCTACACAGAACTCCACATGGATGATCGCCATCCCGATATATAACATGAAAGGTGGTGGGACAAAACCATCACTGCTAATCAAAACTAATTTATCTTATTTTTCCACACTCTTCCCCAGCTCATATCACCAGCACGAAAAATGGCTTTATCTCTATATTAATTACAAGTAGCTCAAGCACAGTCACAGCAAGTGGTTTGGCCATATGCTCAGTTGTATAAAGTTCACCCAGTTTTCTACGTTCATGCCACCACCCTGTTTTCATTATTTAATTATGTCTAACTTATCAATCTATTCACACAAGTAAATTAAGATAAAAATCCTTCAGTGAAGAGATCAATTCTTTTGAAAGGCACAAGTGCAAATTTTTAATTGGTGGACAGATTTAATGACACAGATGAATTTATTCTGGTTCCAGCATCTTACTGCACTAAGCAAACTTTTTAAAAAATGCCCTACTGTCTGAACAACATGGAAAAACTTTTATTCTCCAAAAGACACAAATTTAATAAATCAAATCAGTTAAGAGTAAAAGGAATCAACTAAAGTAAAACTGAGTTGATAGAAAGACTGACTCTAAAATAATTGAATTATTGATTTAATTGCTGGCAAAATTCAACAAATGCTTGGTTAAAAGTTTTAATAAACAATTAAAAGTAAAGCCATTGCCAGCATCTTTGTACTATCCTCTTTCCATTTGCTGAAAAGAGTGAAGAGTAAGATGAATTCAAGAGTAAGATGAATTCAAGAGTAGTAGCTCAAGAGTACCAGCATCAAGAAGGACAGAAATCTAAAGCCTTCCTTTCTGGTACTACTCTGATTATTGTAAAACACATGCCAGGTGCTGTAATCGGAAAACTGAAAAACAGTAAGAATTTAATTTGATGATACTAACACAGGAGAAAAAACATACTTCTGAATGCCATGACTCCATTATTGTTAAAAGAAACAGATCAAGATTTAATATGAGGATAACATCCAATGAGCCAACAAGGACACAACTCCTGCCTTATTCAGAGGTTTAACTTACGTTTTGACACAATGTATGAGTGCAACCACACAGAGTATTCACACTGCAAATATTGCATGCATTGAGTAGCCTTCCTCACAACACCCATGCACACAGTGCGTACATCAACAGAGATGAAGCCTTTGCAGGTACAGCTGGGAAACATGACTGGGAAGCCCAACAGAACAGGGTCCCTGCACAGTGTCAGATGGAAGGGTTCACACGTACAACTTTTATCTACAAAGAAACCACCCCTGCATTTCAAAAGCCCTGTTCCTATGGAACAGCATATGAGTAAAATGCCTAAATACAGCCTAAGCTTTCACAATGTTGTTCATTAACTTCAATCTTCTGGAGCAGCACAAATGGGAGGATTTTATGGTATTAATACTAGGGGGCAGCAAGGAATTATCAGTGCCATCTGTCTCATTTCTCTAGAGCTCCACTGCCTTCATAGCAGTATTGCAAAACACAGTAAATACAACAGACTGCATCTCCTGGCCTGAATTTATCCATTCTTGCTGCAATTGAAAGCCATTCATTTGTATCCTCTCTCACAGCTTATTTGTAATCGCAATACAAGGTTGCTTGCATAGGTGCAGACATGAGAAGAAACTGGGGGAGAATACCAAAACGAGTTCCTATTTTCAACTGGGTGGCACATTCCACTGCTCCAGTAAAAATTCCTCATGGTGACTTCTTCTGGCTCTCTTCCATGTGTCTACAAATATGATTACTATTATGACATTTTTCAGCAACTCAGCTGAATATGTTTTAAAATAAAGTGTCTACTGTTTTCCCCACAATTGTGCAGGCTTTCTTTAAGAATGCTTCAGAGAGAAAAGGGATTTAAACAAATCTGTTACAATAGAGGACAAATGGTCTTATTTGGGTATCACTATTGCTCCCCGAAAAACCAGTTATTTGTGTATTTATTCATGCAAGCATGCAGGCATGCTTGCAATTAAGGTTAATTTATGTCTTGTGCCTCACCCAGCATTAAAATAAAATTGTAGGAAGTAAACCTATAGACCTTGTTGGATACAGACATGTTGGATATGCCCTCAGTTCAGACTTCTCAACACAGCAAATATGAAGACAAATTTCTATTCCCCAACCAATCACAATCTTACAGTCTGGATTTTCCACCAGACACACACTGTTCTTTATTTCATGGATTTCCCACCAGACGTACGTTGACATACAGATATTCACTGCACCAGTCTCCTGCTGACAAGATCTGGTTTTGGAGAGGTGGATAATATTGTAGAACAGATCTTAAAAATTACGTATTACAGATATTTGATGGCAGATCAAATGGAGTATAATCTGGATCCTGATGGAAAAATTTGGTAATACACAAATAAGACTGATCAAGTGGATATTTTATGGGTTGTTGTTATATGTTGTATTGTGATATATTTTGTAATGTGGTGTTTGGTTTTTTTGTCTTGTTTTGTTGTTGTTACGTTTATGTTTAATGTTTTTTTTTAATCTTTTGAAAATAAAAAATTAATAAAAAAAAATTACGTATTAGAAGCAAAACCACCTATGACATTTCAGGATAACAAGGGCATAAAACATCTATTTTTTCCCAGCATGCTTGGGTATAAGACTAGGAGTCCAGGAGACCAGGGTTAAATTCCCATACACATACGTGGAAACCCAGTGGCAAAACATCTGAAAAAAACTTGCCAAAACCAACAACAACAAAAAACTGGGATAGCTTGCCGTGGGGTCACCGTAAATCTGAAATGAATTGAAAGCACACAAAATCACAACAATGTAGTTACTTTCTCCACTGTTTATGAGACAATTCTAAACTGTTTTAAGCAAGTCATGGGAGAGAGGATTTAGGACCATTTTTCTTTTTTTCTTTTTCCTTGTAGGGTACATTTTTGCAAAACAATAAAAGAAAAGATCATGATGTAAAGTGTTATTTTTAAACAAGTAACAACTAATGAACAACAACTTATACAACTCTCCTATTAAAACAGCTTCACTGGTTGCCAGATTGCTTCTGGGCACAATTCAAAGTGCTGGTTATGACCTATAAGGCCTCTTAAGTTTAGCTCAGATCCAAGCTACCTGGCAGATTGTATTTCCCTATATGAGCTTCCCAGGCCCTGAGATCATCAGGAGAAGCTTTTTTCTCAATCTCAGCACCATCACAAGCATGGTTGGTGGGGATGTGAGAGAGGGCCTTCTTGGTGGTTGCCTCTAGACTCTGGACTACTCTGGGTTAAGGAACTCTGCATTAATGTAATGGTCCTACAGTTACTGCAATTCCTGGTGTCCTCTTTCCTGGGGACTGAAATGTATATCGAATGTTTCCAATCTGTGGGCCATTCTTTTGTCTTCCATATTTGTTGGCAGATTTTAATCAGAACTAGAGTAGATTCTGTCTCCGTACACTGAAGCAGCTCTACTGGCACATCATCTATTCCTAGTGATCTATTTCTTCCAAGTGCTCTGCATGCAGTTTTTACTTCACTTTCTAAAACTGGGAGTTCATGTTCATAATGTTCTTCCTTGAATGAATCTGTCATCCTTTCATCTCTTTTATATAGCTTTTCTGTGTATCGTTACCATCACCTTTTTATTTCTAATTGGTCATGTAATGTGTTTCCCTACTACTTGTAGCCATCCCCACTTCTGACTTAAATTCCCCTTTCATTTCTTGGATCTTTGTTCTTCCATTTTTGTTGTCATCTTCTATTTCTCTGCTTTGATTATTATAATAGCACTCTTTGTTGCTGTTGCCAAGTGTTGAACAGTTGCATTCAGGATTTCTGTCACCTTTTACTTTTACTTCTTGTCTGTTTGAAAAATTTCATCTGTCATCTGCTGAGACTTTTCTTTCTTTTTTTGACTACAGATAGTGTCTTTCTGCATTCTTCCCTAATAATTTCCATGGCTTCGGTCCAGAGTTCTTCTGACTCCCAGCCAATTAGGATTAATAGCACATATTTTTTTTCAGATTATCTTTAATTCTAAGAGGATGCTCTTTAGATTTTTTTGTCATGATCGTTGGTTTCATGTTCTTCTGTAGCTTTACTTTAACTTTTGCTATTAGTAGTTCATGGCCTATGCCACAAATCTGCTCCTGGTCTTTTTGTTTTGCTTTGTTTTTCAACTAGAATGGAGCTTCTCCATCTTCCACTTCTTATTATGCAGTCTACTTGATTTCTATGTTGACCATAAGGTGATGTCCATGCATATAGTTGCTTCTTGGGTTGTCTTGAAGAATGTATTTGCAATGAACAAACTGTTGGCTTCTCAAAATATGTCAGTCAGTCTCGTGTTTCATTTGTTAATCCTAGGCCACATTTTCCTCCAATCTTTGAGACTGTTCTGTTTCCTAGTTTTGCATTCCAATAGTCTATGATTAACAAGAAGTCCTCTTTTGGTGTGTGATCAGTTTCCTCCTGGACTCCTGCACAGAATCTTTCAATTTCTTCTTCTTCCGCCCCTGCAGCTGGAGCATAGACTTGGATTATGGTTATACTGATAAGTTTTCCAAAAGTCTTATGGACATGATTAAGTCAGACTTTACACTGTATCCTTTGACTGCTTGATCTGTATCCTTGATCTTACCTCACTTTAAATGTCACCCCATTTCTTCTCATATTATCTTTTTTTAAAATATATTTTTATTATAAGAAGATCAGTGAAACATTCCAATATAAAAAAAACACATATAACTACAAAGAAAATAATCCATATACCTTGAAATGTTACCTGCAGCTAATAGCTGATATATTTATCTGAAGCATCTAGTTCAGTGGCTCTTAACCTTCCTAATGCCGTGACCCTTTAATACAGTTCCTCATGTTGTGGTGACCCCCAACCATAAAATTATTTTCATTAATACTTCATAACTGTAATTTTGCTACTGTTATGAAACGTAATGTAAATATCTGATATGCTGGATGTATTTTCATTGTTACAAATTGAACATAATTAAAGCATAGTGATTAATCACAAAAACAATATGTAATTATATATTGTGAAATATTTATTTCTGATTACGTCTCGGGGGACTACACAAGCTTCTTGTGTGTGCCTTCAAGTTGTTCCTGACTTATGTTGACCCTAAGGTGGGCCTACAATTGGGTAGGAGGGTAGGTGGGTGGGAAAATGAGAAGAGGGCAAGTAACTGCAACGCAAAATTCAAGCAAGAAGTTTCCAAAAGTAGGCTGGAAAGAGAGAGAGAAGACTGCCCATCTCCTAGAAAAAGGAGGTCTCCCCCTTGTTCTGAAATAAACTCCTCTTACAGGCCCGGCCAGGAATCCCTGGGGTAGCATGACGAGCTCCCCACCTCCGCCAAAGGGGCTGAGACCCGTGCCAGGCTGCTGCCCAGCCTGCCCGCCGAACCCTGTGGAGCACCGGGCTGCCTGGAAGCTGCTCCAACCCACAGCTCTCTTTCCTGGCAGATGGACCCTCCCGCCCCCACCCCGTGCAAGGCCTCCGTCAAAACACCTCCCCCCTCCTGCAACCCGCCGACCCTGCCCCCCTCCCTGCCCAATGCCCATGCGAACGTCACCCAATAGGGGTGTTTTTGCAGCTCTCCGCCCCCCTTCCAAGTCAGTGACACTGGTGATAAAATGGCAGATCTGGAAGCTGGCAGTCGTGCTTGGCACGCACACAGGGGCGGGGGCAAGGGAGTTGGTCCGGGGGCTCAGAGCCCTCCCCAACGCCACCGTCCCCTTGCGCTCCCGTGATAGCAAACCCAGCGCGAGGGCGAGTGGTGCGTCTCCTTCTGCCTCTCCGCCACTCGCCCAAAGCACAGGCAGGAAAGGCAACGCAAGCCACCCGCAGCGAACGGTGCTGCAGGCACCGAGAGTCTGGAGGGAGGGAGGGAGGGGGCGAGCCTGGCAAGAGGCAGCGCCGACCAGGCTCTCCCCTCTCTGTGCAAAGCCCAATCCCTCCTCCTGTTGTGGGGCGCTTGGAGCTTCCCTGCTCGCCTGTGGCCCCATTCCCGTTGCAGGGCCTCACTCCAGGTGCGGGCTCGGCCGCCCTCCTTTCCTGCCCAGCGCTTGCTCACTCACCTTGGCAGCTCCACTGGGGGAGGAAAAGATGGCGCCGTGTCCTACTTCAGAGCCCGCCCGCCTGCCCACTTGCCTGCCCGCCCGCCCACCTGCCTGCCCGTGCTCAGCTGCCGTGCCAAGGAGCAAGAGTAGGAGGTGGCCGAAGCGAGAAAGGCCGCTGGTGGGGCGGCAGCAGCTAGGAGGAGGGGGTGGCGCTCCTCCAACCGCGCAAACCCCCCGCCTGGAGCAACAGTCACCTAGTCTCCCCTCTTCCCAGCGCGGAATCTCAGAAACAGCCCTCCCATTGGCTGTGAGGCCACCAAATAACAGCAGGGGCTGGCTTTTGGCAGGAGGATCAGTGACCTTGTTTCAAAAGGGGGCGGGCAGGATAGAGGAGCGGCGACCCCATGAAAGGGTCATTCGACCCCCAAAGGGGTCGTAACCCACAGGTTGAGAACCGCTGATCTAGTCATTATTACTTTATTGTTTAAAAATATCCAGGGAAAACAAAAAGAGTGGAGGAGAGGAAAAGAGAGAAAGAAAGAGAGAGAGAGAGAGAGAGAGAGAGAGAGAGAAAGAAAGAAAGAAAGAAAGAAAGAAAGAAAGAAAGAAAGAAAGAAAGAAAGAAAACAGGAGAGTAAGGGAAAGGGAAGATGGGAAATGGGTGATCACATTGACACATAATAGTTATTCACTGCATAATTTTCTCGTAGGATCTGTTCATTTCACTATAATTATAGATTCATAGGTGAAAAATTTTCTGTCTGATTCTTAAACTTATATTACATTTTATCCAGCTATATTTTTCTCTCTTCAATCTAAGAAGCTAGCTATTGCTAATTGACCCCAGTTATTTTTTAAATAATTAATAACAGGTGACCAGTCCTTAACATAAGATATCATTTGTTTTTATCATAATAAATTCCTGAGTTTATCCATAGTTGCCATTTCTATCATGTTTGGTAATTTGTTTTCCAATATTTGGCAAATATAAGGCATGCTGCCGCAGTCATATAAAACATAAGCTTCCCATGTTTCTTTTCAATTTTCTCCTCTGTCATTCCCAATAAATATGTTTCAGGTGTCATCCTAAATTGATTGTCTAATATTTTTTCAATATTTTTCATATTTTGGTGTATTTTTTTCCAATATTTTTTTGTTGTGTGGCATGTCCACCACATATAATATAAAGTGCCTATATCCTTATTACATTTCCAACACTTCGAATCATAATTCTTAAACATCTTGGAAAGCTTTATCGGAGTGAGATGCCATCTATGATGCATTCTGTGTATATTTTCTTTTATATCTTGATTGGCTGTATATTTCAATCTTTTATTCCATGTTATTTCCCATTGTTGTAAATCTACTGCATGCCCTATATTTTGGGCCCACTTTATCACAGAATTTGTAATAATCTCATCTTGTTTCCCATTTCAAAAGAATCTTATATATTTTCGCTATTGTCTTTAGTTGGTTCTTTGTTAATATTAAACTTAATTCTGATTTGTCTTTTTGAAATCCATTTATTTTTTGTTCTGCTTTCCATTTCTCCTCCAATTGCCTGTATAACAACCAAAGGCAATTTATACTGTCTTCTTTTAGTTCTTCTGTGTCTTTATAATTATGTTGTCATTTTGGATTTTGGATAAATTTTTAAAAGTAATCCAATTGCCATGCAATATGTTTTCTTTTTTATAATATGCCTCGTGCGGTGATAACCATAATAATATATGTGGAAAAATTCTAGGTTTCAGTTTTTTCCAAACCTTTAGCAAAGGATTTCGTATACAGTGGCTGTGAAAATGTGTGTAGGCTTTGTCCAAATTAAACCAGAGATAAGCGTGCCATCCTAACGGTAGATCTTCTCCCTCTATTGTTAGGAGGTTATCATTTGTAAGTTGCACCAATTCTTTAATCCAATTGAGGCATGAGGCGTAGTAATATATTTTCAAATTGGGAAGGCCAAAACCTCCTCTTTCTTTAGTATCGTATCAAATTTTTAATTTTATTCTTGGTTTTTTGCCTTCCCATATAAAATGAGAGATGTCTTGTTGCCAAAATTTGAAAACTGATTCATTGGTAATAACCGGGATTGTTTGAAATAGAAAAAGTAGCTTTGGCAACACATTCATATTGACGGATGCAATCCTATCTAAAAAAGATAATTTCATGTTACTCCAATTTCTCAAGTCTATCCGGATTTCCTTCCATACTTTATCATAATTGTTTTTGAACAGATCTGAATTCCTTTTTGTCAGTTGGATACCTAGATATTTTACCTCATTGGTGACATTATATCCTGAAATCAAACTGAACTGTTTTTTCTCATCCTTGTTCATATTTTAGTTACTTTTACTTTACTTTGCCGCTTTACTTTATTTTATTGCCTTTGGCCAATGGCCATTGCAAAAACAACAATAAAACAGTTGAACAATACAATAAAACAAAAAAAAAAAACAACATCATTTAAAAATACAAAAATACAGGTTAACAAACTATAAAATTTTACAGTTAAAAACCTTGACATAGGTGATACACTTTGGATAAAATCACAAAAAGGGTCAGAAACTAAGCATTTTATATAAAATTGTCACCATTGCAAGATACAGCTATTGTTACTCCAGTTATGTTATGTCTGGTGAGAGCACTAGATATCATTTTGATATCAAACAATTCGGCCTCTACCACCCTGCTCCACGTGTTTGCAAGGGTCCTCCAGACAAGCACGTATTTGGCGCGGCCGTTAATGGTTTTACATTCCAGACTCCATTGAGGCAGGCAACCCAAGCCTCTTCGTTGCTTCAGGGAACACCTCACTGCAAACAGGCATTGCTCAGCGCAATCCTTGTACAATAGACGCACGGCTCTCAGCTGAGCAACTCCTTTCAGCCAAGTATACTGGCCATACCATTGTCATCCAGCGTTAAGCTCATCATGCAAACTTGACCTTTTCCAACTCCTTTGTCTCGCTCTAAAATCCCTTTGTTCTCATCAAGCATGGCATAGCCTGTAGGCAGGATCCACCCTATAAAAAGTCCCCACTTTCAGGACTTCCTCGGACCACTTTGGACTTCCATCTTGCCTTGCTGCCGGTTGTCTAAGGAAACTCCCCTCGGCAAACCACGCTGAGCTTTCTCTCCCGGAACCCCGTCTTTCTCTTCAGGACTACGAGACCAGGTGTCGTATTACCCACTCCCTTGAAACTCTCCATTTCTATTTCTAAGTTAGCTAGTATTTGTCGTGTCTTTCGTATTGCTTGTTCTTAATAAAAATCATTATTTGTTACTTTAACGCTTGTCTAACTGCTCTCTGACCCCAGGCTGTATACATTGGGTAAAAGATCCTAGCTGAAGTTACTCTGCCTCTCATTTAGCTAAGAGAGTGCTCGAGCTTAATTTCCCCCAGCTTGTGTTTTATTTGGTAATTTGGGTGCCCCTCCTGGGACCCCCAACATACAGGGTAACACTATCTCTGTCAGATGTTTCTTTCTAATTTTTTTTTGCGGCAGTGGAAAATAAAGCCACACACCAAGTCACATATTTGTCTGTGTCCATTAGAAGGTAAAGAACCATTTCTTGAAAGTTCAAAAAAAATCTATTCTGAATTAACAGTGAAATGAATTGTTCCCTTGGGCCACTGTACAAAGGACAACAGACTAAATAGTGAATTAAATCTTCTGAGTAAGGGCAGCCAGCTAAACATCTGCGGAGGTTTTTAGGTACATTATTAAGCCTCCCAACTCCTTCAGATGACTCAAACATGTTTAGTCTTAGTTCTGTAAACGCATGACGCAATTTAATAAAAGTTAAATTGTTAAAATAGTCAGGATGGTCACCGAATTGTCTAAGTCTATAATATAGGGGAGCACACGGGGAACCTTGGAGAGTGTGCAAGTCTGCAAACATAGCAACCTCCCGTATTGTATTATTAATTAATATCTTCCTTGCAAACTGATCGAGTCCTTTTAGGTCTTCAATTGAGAGCCCATATTTAATAATTAATTGGGCTACCGCATGTACCCAATTTTTGACAGGTAACCTGTTATTGAGTTCCAGCAAACATTTTTTAGGGAGCCTAGAAAGCGGCATCTCTTGAACTTTAAACCAGTAGCACAGAGACTTTTTATCTATTTGACTTTCTAAGGTCAAAACAGAGATTTCTAAACAGATCATGGTAGTAGGGGTGTCCCTAGGAAGACTTAATAAAGCCCTTAGAAAGTAGTTCTGAGCTGGTTCTAAGCCAGAAACCTTGGATGTGCCCCAGATCTCTGCCCCATAGAGAATCTGTGACAACGTTTTAGCTTTAAAAACTGTTAGAGCTGGATTTACAAGATTCCCTCCCCTATTAGCAGCAAAGCTCAAAATTGCTTTGGCTAATTTTTTTAGTTAAAGCATTAGTTTTTTTCTTCATTAATTTTGAAGCCAGTAACCCTTTCAAATTCTCTTAGTTGGAATTTCAATTCTTCAATTGATTCTTTTGGATCTTCTAGTAACATTACTGTTGGAACTGACAAGACTTACAACTCTAGTCATTATGGGGTTAATTGATCTATTGGTGTTATAGAGGACCTTCACCTACTTCTGTTATTGGAAGCAGGTGTAAAGGCTCTATAAGAGTAGCATTGTTTTAGTGGACATTTACTTCCACTACCTGATGCTGCAGTTTGTATCATATCCTGCTTCATTGTGGTATTGTATTTTTATATATTTTGCATTTTAACTTGCCAAACTTGCTCATGTTCTCTTTTAACCTTTTGTATATTAAGAATCTATATGCTATGCTTATTTTTAACTAGAATATATACAAGACTATTTCTCTTTCTTTGTCTTCTGAATTTCCTTTTTATTTACAACAATTACTATGTCATTGGCAAATGTTCTATCTAAGTTTTAATTCTTTATTTTGTATTTTCACACCTTGAATTTTCTTATTTGTTTTTATATTTATTATCAACACTTCTATTGCCAAAAGAAATAGTAGCAGGGACAGAGGGCATCCTTGTCTTGTTCCTCGTTAGATATTGATCTTTTTTATTTTCTCTCCATTCATTATAATTTGTGCTGTTTGATTGTCATAAATAGTTTTCATTCCTCTCAAAATTTTATTTCCAATCTTCATTCGTTTTAGTATCTCAAACATAAAATTCCAATTTATGGTGTCAAAAGCTTTTTCTATATCAAGGAAGATTAGAGCCATTTTTCTCGTGGATTGTTGTTCAAAATATTCTAAAGTATTTATAATTATCCTCAAGTTATCTTTCAAATACCTATCTGGTAGGAAACCTGCCTGTTCCTCTTGAATTAAGTCTTTTAAGATTTTTTTTAATCAAGTGGCAAGAATTGAAGTGAAAATTTTATAATTGACATTCAATAGGGATATTAGCCCATAATTTTTTGGTAGGAGAGGATCTCTATCCTCCTTGTGGATTAATATTGGCTTCTCTCCATGTTCCCAGAATTTTCCCTTCCAGAGTTGCATTCATAGTGGTTTGGAGTGGCAAAATTAATTTATCTTGGAATATTTTATAATACAAAATGGTGAAACCATCTGGGCCTGGTGATTTACCTTTTTTGCTTTTACAAATTGCTTCTGTTATTTCCATGATGGTAATTGGTTGGTTTAACTGATGTCTTTGTTCTTCATTTATCTCTTTTATTTTCAAGCCCTTTAAGTACTCTTGTATATTTTCAATATTGGTCCCTTTTGCTTTATACAAATTGAATTTGAATGAATTTATATGAATTTATATGAAATGAATTTATACATTTGAATAGTAATGATAGAAGACTTCCTTGATTTTTCCAGCATCTTTTGTATTTCTTCTCATATTATCATTTCCTGAGCAAAACATTGTGTAATTATCTGACTAAAAATGCCCCATTCCTGTCCACTGTAGCTTGCTCACCCAAAGTATTGCAATGTTTATATGTTCCATTTCTTGTTTTACTGTATCTAGCTTCCCCTGATTCAAACTTCTCACATTTCATGTTCTTATAATATGTGTTGTGCAGCTTTGGACATTCCTTTAGTTTCTGAGCATGTGAACAGCTGAATGTCCTTTTGGTTTGAGTCCAGCTGCATGATTATCCACCGTACTACTTGCACTTATCCTCTTTTCTTCCCCAGTAGGTTGTTGAGTGTCATCTGATTTGGACTGTCTCAACATTCCTGGCAAAGGATATTCAAAAGGAGGTTTACTGTGCCTCCCTCTGCATAGTACTAAGAACATTAGCTATGGTGCCACTGCCACTGTCTCTGAGCCATCCTCCACCAGTGTCACCTCCCACTACTGATGTTGCCCAGTAATGGTTTGGCACATTTATGCTGGCTCAAATCATATTTCAACTATCAATGCAATACCATTTCAACTATTAATGCCATACCGAATCTTAGGGAAAATAAAGAACTATTTTCCCAGTTTTCACATCAGCAATATGGAGATAACACTGTCCTATGTTGCAAGACTGTGGTAAGGACTGCAAAAGCAACATATGGAAAGCATTCTGAATACTCAAGAATGGCATAGAAATACTAAATGATTTATTATTACATTCATGAGAGATGATTCAGAAAATGCTTTGTGTATTCCAATATAAAACTGACACAATCAACACCTTTTGGAATTATGTACAGACCAGAACATTTATTGTTAGGACTTCTTTCCTCTACAAATGTTGTGAAGTAGTTCATAAGTCAAAATAAGTCTACGCATATTTTAGAATAAAATGGATTTCTAAATGTATATATTAGAAGAAAATATATTCAATACATTTATTTATATGTATTTTATTACTATTTTGTTTCAGATTTTACAAGAAAAACCACAGCTGAAAACAAAAATGAGACAAGAAGACTTATAAACAAATACATCAAACATACAGTCAAGGACTCGACTGATCTGTCCAAGTCCTAACAGGGCTTGTTTACTTGTTTTCTGGTGCAGAACTGTAGCCAGGCTAAGGTCAGGGAGAAGAAAAGGATTATCAGAGCAGGCAGAAGGGAAAAGGTTCAAGATAAATATTGAATTTTATCTAATATTAGATCTTATACCTCCAGTAATATGCACCTGACTGGAACACAAAACTCTACAATCTGCTCCCAAACTAATTCTGGATAACAAGTAAAGTGCAAACAGGAGCTGCAAAGCACACGTTTATCAAAAGTGACACAAATCCTCCCAACATTTACCTTACAGAAGAAGTTCAAGAAGAGAAATTACATCATTGGATCCAATCCCCTGTGTGTGGAGAAGGTAAAATCTGAGAGGAGTCTGGGATACTTTCCAACTCCCTTGCAATGTCTCCAAATAGGTATTAAGCTGAAGCAGCAAATCTGCACATTTAGGACCCACAAAGGAAAAAGCCAAAGGTATGTTTAACTCACCGATCTACTGCTTCTACATCAAAGCAAAACCTCTTTTCTATGGAATCTGTTTTCCGACGTGTGCAAGATTTGAGGGTAATGGCTTCATCTTCTCCCTGATGGATGAAAAGATCAAAGATTGGGACAATTTATATATTTTTACATCTCATACTGGTAATAGCTATGTTCTGAATGCTAGTAGTGTTAATCTTGCAGGTACATGACCTAGTGCTGATTACTAAAAGATCTAGATTTCAATGCAACCTGTAAGCTACCAGAATTTGACACAGAAATCATTGGGGAAATCCATTAGCTTTGGAACAGACAAGAACATAAGATCCTTGCCATATCAAAGCAAAAGCTTTTCTAGTCCAGGGCTGAGGAAAATTTGGTGCTTCAGAGGTTGTTGGGAGTGCAGCTCAGTTCAATCCTAGCAAAACCAGAAGAAAAGGATCCCACAAGGGAAGGTTGAACAATATGGCGGGGGCATACCTTTGCTACTCCCAATACCACTACCTCAAACAGTGGCAGAAAAAGACTTCTACTGGACTTATGACTATTCAGTGAATTTAGGAATATGAGTATATTATGAATACAACCTGCAACTGCAATTCACAACCATCTCAAGCCATTGCAAATCCTAATGACAAAAGGCAATCAAACACATCTGCCCTTCCAGGCACACCACCAATTTTTCTTGGGAGAAAAATGCTCAGCCCATTTGCTTCAATTAGGTACAGAGGTTCTTTCTTATGATGAAAAGGCGATCCTGACTCACTCAAAGATTTAGTCCAACCCTAAGTCTTGCAAAGTTTAGCAGAGAATGAATTCATCTGTCTTGTTTCCTATAACTCTGCCCCTTTCCCATGTGGCTGTACCCAATACCCAGGTACCAGGATTTTGTGTTTCTAGCACTCAAAAGCCCACTACTGAGTCTTATCAATTACAAATTTCTTTCAAATGACTGGAAATTATCTACACTACAGATTTCTTTGTCTACTATCCAACTCTTTTTTCCTGAAGGAAATGGCATTTGTCTACTTGCATATCAAAAGAATAAACCTCTTCCCTTTTGTGGGCTTTAGGTTGGTTCAGGGACATTTGAAAAGATCCTGAGAACAATGGGAAGAAGGGTGGACAAAGAGTCTAAAGTTTACATGTTTATAAAATAATGTTCCAGTGGTACATGGTCCTAAATAAATTGGCGAAAATGTATAAGGGAGTTAATATTAAATGTTGGAAATGTTTGAAACATGTGGGATCATCCTATCACCTCTGGTGGACATGTAAAAAAGCAAGGAAATATTGGCTAACAATAAATGAAATTATGCAAAAATGTGAAATTTGAAATTACATTTAGATTTGAATTATTTCTGCCAAATATGATAGACATGGAAGATAAAAATGAGAGAGGATATGTTATATGGTAACAACAGCAAGACTGGTATATGCAAAGAACTAGAAAAACATTAAATTCCCAAATATCGAGGAATGGCTAGAAAAATTATTAGATTTGGCAAAGACAGATACACTGACAAATTTAATTAAAGAGAAATCTATAGCATTTTTTTTAAGAATTGGAAACCTTTTACAGAATACATTGGTACAAAAGAAGAAATGTAGCAATTATAAGTTCTGATATTTAAGAAAAAAAGAAACAGAATAGAATAGAAATAGAATAGATTAGAGTAATATAAGAAGGGTTAGGATAAGAAAAGAGAAGTAATCTAGAAAGAAGAAACTATATATAGTTAGAACTGCAGTTTAAGAGAGCTGGAAGTATTTTTTAAATGTTGGCATTTTAGTGTTACTCTGTTTTGTACTGTCTTGTTTTGTTACTTGGTGCTGTTGTCCTGTTTGTATCATTGTTCTTTCTTTTTAATGTAATTTAGAAAATAATAAAGATTATTTTTTCAAAAAGGAGAAAAGAAAAGATCCTGAGAATTAGATGCTACAAAATGCTTCTGCATGGTTACACTGGCAGGGAAGCTATCCTGCAGGATGCTATAGCACGAATAGTGCTGCAAGCAGAAAGGCAACAGAAAATAAATAGGCCTTATTCCACACTGGAACGATAGTACTTGAGAGAGGCTAGGTTAGTACACATCAAGCAATGACTTAGCTTCAGGAAAATGACTTGACCCAATAAGAGTACAAGGAATGAGCAGGTTGCTCACCTGTAACTGTGGTTCTTCAACTGGTCTTCTGTGAAATCACACAATGGATATTTCACCTGGGCAATACAGCATTTGGAACCTTCTGGAAGCCTAAAATCGGTGTTTGGGCAGTTGGCCCATCTCCCACATCCCCAGGGTATATAAGGCCCCTCCTTGAGTAACAGTCAGTTCCTTCACCGCCATGGTAGCAGCTATAGGAACCCAATGAAGAGACATCAAGTGGGGAGGCTGGGTGGGTTTGTGTGACTTCACAGAAGACCACTCGAAGAACCACAGTTACAGGTAAGCAACCTCTTCTTCTTCTTCATGGTCTCTGTGAATCACAGAATGGGGAGATTAGCGAGCTGTCAAGATGGAGGCGGGAGATGTCAAATAGTCAATATACACCAGTGATAACAAAGTAACATCAGATTTTCCTTTCCTTTTCTTTTTTTAAATAATAATAAATACTGCAGTACAATTAATATCACTGTTATAATAAATAGATATAAATAAATAAATAGATATAAATAAATTAATAAATATTTAATTTACAAGCAAACATGTTGTGTTCATTGAATTCAAACAGAATTTTTTTTTACCATTTTTCCTTTTCCTTTTTTTTCCTCTTCTCTTCATGCAACTGCGGAAAACAAAACAGCCCTGCCAAAGGACGCATCCCTCTTTCCCCTTTCATCTACCCTATAGTGGGAAATAAAGGTTAATGGCTGTGACCCCATAGCAGCCTTGCATATTTCCTCCAATTGTACATCATGCATGAAAGCAGCCAAAGCTGACATTGATCTCGTGGAGTGTGCCCTTTCATTTACCAGCCGCTTTCTTTTAGCAATCTCATAACACAACTTTATTGCGGAAACAACCCATTTAGATATCCTTTGGGAAGAAACAGGCTCCCCTAGTTTCTGACTTGAATAACAGACAAATAACTGCTTAGTTTTCCTTATAGATGCAGTGCATTGAACATAGAAGGCTAGTGCCCTTCTGACATGAAGGCAATGCAACTTCTTCTCCAAATCAGTTTCTGAATTCTGCATGTAAGCTGGCAAAACAATGTTCTGGTTCGGATGAAAAAATGATACCACTTTCAGTAAGAAGGTGATATCTGGTCTTAGTATTACCTTCCCTCTATGAAATCTCAAAAAGGGTGCATCTACTCTTAGGTCTGCCAACTCATTTGCCCTTCTTGCAGAAGTTATAGCTACAACGAACAGTGTTTCCCAAGACAACAGCCTCATATCACAGGTTGCCATTGGTTCAAATGGCTTACGCGAGAGTTGCAACAACACAAAATGTAAATCTTCCTCCGGGAAAGCAGAATCTATAATATCTTCCACGTAGTCAACCAAAGTTTCTGCACATCCAGGTGAAACACGGTACCGTTGTGCATCGTCAACAGGTTCAGTATCGACAGTAACCTCTGGTACCGATGTTCCAACAAAGCAAGAAGGGGTGAGAACCATGGCTGTCTTGGCCATCATGGTGTTATCAATGTGACCTTTGCGTGGTCCTGTCTTATCTTCAAAATCACTTTTGTTACGAGAGGGAACGGTGGAAACGCATAGAGGAGCGGTCCCGTCCATTTGTACATGAAAGCATCCCCCAGACTCATTTGGTCTGTCTTTCAGTGAGAACAGTACATCTTGCATTTCTTGTTGTCCTTGGATGCAAACAAGCCTATCAACGGTACCGCCCACAGACTGAACAAGCTGTCGGTTACGGTGTCGTCCAGCTCCCACTTGTGACAGAACATCGGGGCTCAACTTAAGGCATCCGCCCATGTATTGTCTGCTCCTGGCACATGTATTGCTGATAGTGTTACCTCTCTGGAAAGGCACCAGTTCCAGAGCTTGATTGTTAGTTTCAGAAGTACCGTGGAGTGAGTTCCTCCTTGTTTGTTGATATAATACATCACAGTTGTATTGTCCATTCTCACTTGCACTGCAAGACCGCATAGGTGCACCTGAAAAGCCCTGAATGTCTTGATGAAGACATTCAGAAATTCCAGGACATTTATGTGTTGACATTTTTCCAACAATGTCCAGTGTCCTTTTACAGATACATTCTGCATAGGCACTCCCCAACCGTCCATGGAAGCATCTGTGGTGACAGAGACCACAGGTGGATCTGGTAGATACGAAATGCCCCTTAAGACATTTTCTGCCCTCAACTACCAGAGGAGAGACAAGCACACTCGCTTCGGAATCGTCATGTATTTGTTTTGATGATGCAGAAGGAGATTGAAGTTCCTTATGAACCAGTGTTGCAGAGGTCTCATTCTCAATCTTGTGTTTGGAGTCACCATAGTGGTCAAGGCCATCAGCCCTAGGGCCACTTGTATGGCTCTGGCTCTTATGCGTCATGTTATCAATAACTGCCTTAGGGCATGTCGCATTTTCTGCCACCTGTCATCTGGCAGACAAGCCAGCTCCTTGGTCGAGTCCAGTACAGCTCCAATGAACTTCACTGTTGTTTGTGGTATAAGGTGAGACTTCTTGAAATTTATCATCAGTCCTAGTGCATTCAATAGGTTCACTTCAGGTGATCTTCAGGTGTTGTGAAGCCTCCTCTTTTGTCGGAGCAACTATAAGCCAGTAGTCTATGTATGAGAATAGAACGATACCTCTCTGTCACAGATATGCCACCACCATGGACATACACTTCGTGAACACTCTCAGCACCGTGCTTGTGCCAAATGTAAGAACTCTGAATTGATAAGCTTGTTTCCCTAACACAAAGACTAGGTACCATCTGTGTTCTTTCCTTATCAATATGTGGAAGTAGGCATCTTTTAAATCCAGTGTCACAAACCAGTCTCCCTTCTTCAGCAATGGCATTATCAATGCCAAGGTTACCATTCAAAACCATTTTGTTGAGATGTAATACTTGACACCTCTTAGGTCTAGAATGGGTCAAAGACCTCCATCTCTGTTTGGTAGCAGGAAGTATTTGGAAGAGAAACTCCTCCTTAGTTAAGCATATGAGATCTTTTCTATTGCCCCTTTCTCCAACAGAGTTGCAATCTCCTCTTCCAGTTCTAGGGACGAAGGTGTGATATGAATTCGACCTACCAGTGGTAGTTGATGAAATTCTATAAGATAGCCCCGTCTCTATAATCCAACACCCATGAGTTATCAAGGTCCATGCGCGGATGAAACTTGGCAGTCTGTTTCCAAAGGGCTTTTTCTCTGTCTCACAATCTATAACAGCTCCATTGGTACCGATGTCGGCAGTAATGACGGTAGAGATGACAATATCTAACATCTCCATGCCGTCAATACCAGCAGAACAGATGGTATAGAGGGTGGTACTGACGTTTGAAGTTGAGATTTGGATCTTCGAAGACAGGAGTGACAGAAAGATGTTGACTGTGCGTAGGTGAGGTATTGTTCAGTTGGTTGTCAAATTTGCCATTTTTGCTGGTCTTGCTGTTTCTTTTTATATTGAGGTTTTCAGAATTTGAACATCAAAAATTTCCTTGAAAGTTTTTGCTGCCCTGATGCTTGACGTTGTTGCTGTGTGGGCCTTGGACTTCTTGTTCTAGCTGTGCAAGGTTGGTAACAGCAATATCGATACCTGGAATATGACGACGACGGTACCAGGAACCCATACAGTGGTGCGCATTTTTTGTATGTGTTCGAGCTTGGTATCTGTACCTTCATTGAAAAGGTCTACAGAGTCAAAAGGCAGGTCTTCAATCACACTCTTCGCTTGTTGAGACAGACCCGAAGATCTCAACCAAGCGTGTCTCCTCAGAGCTATCGCTCCAGCAATTGCCTTTCCACTGGAATCAGTAACATGTTTCGAAGTCGTGATTTGGGAGGACAAACGATAGGTCTCACCATACAGAGAGGTAGCAGTCTTTCTCTCATCCTCAGGCAGCATGTCTACGAACCTTTTCATCCCAGTCCACAAGAACTGCTGATAGGTACCCATACACAGCACATAATTCGAGATTTTAAACAGCAAGGCAGTATTCGAATATAACTTCTTCCCCAAGTTTTCTAACTTCCTTCCCTCTCTATCAGTAGGTGACACATGAAGCTTCTAGGACTGTCTAGATTGAGCTGCATCAACAATTATCAAGTTTGGCTTTGGATGTTGAGTCAGCCACTTTTGATTGCTCTCAATCAGACGGTACAGAGCTTTCACTTTCTTCGATGTTGAAGAAACAGAAGACGGGGAATCCCATGGCTTCTTCACAGTCTTTAACAAAAAAGGCAATGGTGCAATGACAGACGGTACAGGCACTCTATCATGCAGTTCCTGGAAAATAGGATCATGGAGATCCTCTTTATCAGTCTCCACTTGGAGATTCAACGATCTAGACATTCGTAGAACAAGATCAGAGAAAGAACAGACATCATCAGTAGGTGATATACATTCTGTTGTTGAAACAAAATTCGATTTAGGCTGCTCAGGCACATATGACACATAAGATTCCTCAAACTCCAACACAGAGGGAGATGTTGCTGTATGGTACCGAGGAGAACAATATTGAGACGTAGACCGTCATTGAGAAGAGACCTGACTACGAGAAAAATGTCGGTGGATTCTCTCTGTTTCTTTCCCATGTCTAGATCCAGACACTGCAGGCAACAATCTGCAGCAGGACGGAGTTGGAGACTTAGTGGACGACCTCGGAACATGAGTACACTGACTAGTCTCCTCTCTATACCAATGATAAGTCAAAGAGTCTTCGAGAATGCCTGTGCACCCAATGACCATCATCAGTACAAGGCGAGACATCCTCGGAGTCAATGGAAAACTCCTCCTCAGGATATTGTCGATAGCGGTACGGAGGTGAATCCCTCACATAATAGTATCGATGAGGCGATCTCATGCGTGAACATGAATGCCTAGAAGGTGATCTCGGAGGCGATGGCGGAGTTCTACGCCAACGCCTTGATGGAGAGGATAGTTCAACAAGATCACGTTGTCTCGATCTTGAGTGTCCACCAGCAGGAGATCTTGATTCTTGGCAACATGATACCGATCCCATCAAAAGTATCAGCGATGACTCCATGATCTCCCCTTCAGAGGGAACACAAACTTCCTCAATCTCACTAGATGGCACAATATCTTTGCACACATTGTGAGCAATCACACAATGAACATCCTCCATCATTTTATCAATGGGATGCCTGGAACTGTCGGAGACAGAGACTGGATTGGAGCAGGTAGACTGGGCTGCTCAATCCTTTCAGACTTCTTAGAAGACTCTTCCAGTGACAAGTCCTTCAATTTTCTCTTCGTCACTTTGTCTTTCTCACATCGAATCATTTTCTTCGACAGTGAGGTGGAGACATGTTTTTTCGGATCACCTTTTTTCTTTGTCGACACCTAGAGCTGGACAGATTGCTCTCGATCCCAAGACTCAGAGTGGTGTCGATCTGTGGAGGGTGTAGGCAATGTTTGAGCTATTTTAGAAGCCTGAACAGATTTCCCCAAAGTTGTGGGTTCAGAAGCTGACAAAACTTGTTCCCACAAAAGCGTCTTCAAACGGGCCACTCTGTTCCTTCTTGTCTGAGAAGTAAATAACTGGCAATGTTCACAATTTGCCATGTTATGGCCCTCACCCAGATAAAGGAGACACTTGGAATGACCGTCTTTGTCAGGTATTTTCCCTCCACGGGTTATGCAACGTTTGAAAGTTGCCATACAACGTAAAGTCCAAATCGCAGAAAAACACTCTCGTAGTCCAAAAATGCGCACTGTGTCAGACCAACCGCCAAAAAAAGTCAAGAGATAATCCGAAACCAAAGCCAGTCTGTGATGAACCTGATGGGAGGGGGTCTTGACAACAGAGCCTCCTTGGCAACTGAGAGTGTTTAAGCAGATTGGCTGGGGAAATGGAACCTTGGATAGCCCAGGGAAGGGGCTGGTGGAAAGAGGAAAATAACGGATTTTAACTGTCCGGAGTGTTTTTGAAGGAGAGTGTGATTTGTGGTGTGTTTGGGAGAGGTTATAGATTTGAAGAGCTCTGTGGGAGAGAGAACTGAGATATTGGGTGTACGAGAGATAGTGAATGAATTGAGAGAGAGAGAGAGAAGAATGGTGTGCTGTTTATAAACATTTAGATACAAGACACATTTAAAGCAACAGTGTTACAATAAATGTTTGAAGTTCTGTGTTCCTTAAAATAGTGTTTAAGGAATGCTGTTCCTTAAAACAGTGTCAAAAACAGAGTCTTATTTGGAATCCTGGAATGCTACCAATAATATCATTTTGACCTTAGTGCCAACAGTACCACAGTCTTGGAAAATATAAATCACTGCTGATCCTTACTGCTGGGAGAAAGGCAGATTTAGGGAAGGCAGTGAAGGAAGAGAGTCCTGAAAAGAAGAAGCGGGGGGAAGAGTGAGGAAGGGACTGCGTTCTCAGAGAGGGAGAACTGAGGCAGACCTGTTTGTCCTGGCCCTGGCTTGATTCAAAGATCTCCCTGGCTGTTCAGACCTGAACAAAAAGAGGTGTCAGGCTGGGCAGGCCTTGAGAGCAAGGCTTGGGTGCACCCTTCGCACTCGGCACTGACAGGTGGTGGTTTTCCGTCAGCTCATTACATAGTCCAAGATCGAAAACTGTTAAATCTATCAGTCAGGCTGAGAAAGGCTCCTTACTCGCTGTTACTGCTGTGGAAGAAAAGGAACTGACCGTTACTTGGGGAGGGGCCTTATATACCCTGGGGATTTGGGGGATGGGCGAACTGCCAAAATGCCTGATTTTAGGCTTCCAGAAGGTTCCAAATGCTGTATTGCGTAGGCACAAAATACCCTATTTTATGATTCACAGAGACCATGAAGAAGAAACTACTTTTAATTCAATAGCTGTAGATCTTTATTGATCCAGGAGTATTGCCAATTCAAATGCAAATAAGTAAAATGCTTCAAGCCAAGACAAAGTGAAAGGAATGATTCACTTCACATCCTTAGAAAATGAAACTCACAAGCACTTGCTGCTAGATATGCCATCAACCTATGTGCTGTGAAAATAACTGCAATGACCCTTTCTGTGGAAGAGGTTACTTTATTAAAGTCTTTATCTCTCCAAGGTTTCCGTACAAAGCAGATTTCTTAGTGGTAAGATTTTTTTTTAATGTTAACATTTCCTCTAGACCAAGTCTCTCTTCTAGAAATGTGTTAAGTCAAGGTCTAGAGAGGCAAAATCAAGATACTGCATATCCCAGTCTTTGGACCTTATTACAACACCTAGCCTATGTCCTGAAGAGCATAATCTTTTTAATGTGAAACACAGTGAGCCACAGAGATCTACTGGAAGAACATGTAGACAGTAGAGTTATGGATGCAGATCAAAGGATAGCACTGTTTTCTGTCATGCATCCTAGGTGAATCTCAGAAATTGTTCCTACAGAACATTTAGATGGACTTTCAGCACTAATAACGTCAACAGGAGACAAGAGGTCTCTGGGATCAAATTAACATTTCAAACAGCCAGGACCGTTACACCTTGGAGGCATGCATCCCTGGATGAGGTAGCCATCTTGCAGGGAACTACAAGGATACCTCACTGTATTTTCTTTGAACTACAAAGCTGAGATCCATCTTCATAAAAATTTAGCTATCTGGTCCCCAGTACATGTTCAGCCCTATAACTAGAACCCCTTTTTCTCCTCCATTTCGGAGTTCTCCCATACTTGACTGGTTGGCAATCACTCTGCCAGTGGAAGCTCCCCTCAGCCCCTCCCCTAGGTTGAGTTGGGCTCTCTGCTTGTCTGTTCCCAGCTGAAGACTTCTGGATTGGTACAGTATTACCCAAACCCCCATGTCTCTCTCTTAATTTTCACCTCTTTCTAAATTTCTTGTATGCTTGTTTGTGTGAGTGCTTGTATGGATTTTGACATCTTTTCCAATAAAATACTGAAATATGAACAGTTAGCCAGATTCTCTGTGATCTAACTTCGTAAATGCTGGGCTCAAGATCCTTAATTACCCTGCCCTCTTTGCATTGCTATAGCAGTTTTCATTGCTAATTTTCCCCACAAGTGATAATTTTGACAAGCGTTGGGAATTCCTCTAAGGGACTCCCAACAAGCAGGGTAACAACCTGCTCTTTTAACATCATGTATGTACACAGCCAAACATCTGTGCATGTATGTGTGCACTGCATGCTTATGTATATGAGTTCAATCTATGGCTACAGAAAAACTATAAACAATAACTTGTTAAATCAGAACTGGGGCCATATCATAGTTTACAGTTAACAATGAGAAAGGGTCCTAATAAATCTACTAATTTCTGCTATTGAACCAGATATTATTTATTCAGCCTTAAGCATTAAACAAACAAACAAACAAAAGGGGAAAAGAAAAAGAAAACAGAAAACAGATAAAAGAAATGCAATGCTTGACAGATTCTTCATTTGATGAAAAATTAAATCTAGAGCCACTCTGAGATACTTCAACCTGCTGTGCACATGACAATGGCTTTAGAGCAACACCTGTCCCTTTTGGACATCTTTGTTCATTTCTCCACACACGCATAATACACAAACACGCACTCTTGAACTCTGAGATAGAGGTACAGTTAGGAATACAATATTAATGCAATTAAATTAACTAAAGTCTCTTGGCTCAATTAAAAAAAAAATGGGGCTGATTAACTCACATCCACCCCCCAGTGGACTTCTTGACTAATGACCCAATCTTTGCTATTTAGACTGTTTTTTCTTTAGTGGGACTCTACACTTAGCTGTGGAAACAATCTTCCCCACTGTAGCAGCTTCCACAAAGCTATTAAAATTCTTACCTAACAGACCGTCTTTGCCCTGAAGGATGCTATAACAGATTACTTTTATCAGTCACAGCAGCAATTAAGAGGACTTGAGGACAGGTCTTAAGTGAAACTAAAAAAAAATTAGGACTATAGTATTTCATTCTTGTGGCCGTTTCGCACTATATCATTATAGCAATATGATTCCACTTTTATTGCTAAGGCTGCATCCAATAGAATCCTGGGGTTTGTAGTTTGGGAAGGCGCTAGAGAGGCTTCCTGACTTAAGGTTCTATGTTCCTATAGTTCAATTTCTAAATAGTTTGGGACTAGGATATGCTCCATATATGAATGTGCCCAGAAGTATACAACCCACCACCCCCAGGATTTGCTGTAGTTGAACTCCAATTAATGGAATTCCCTTGTTAGGCAAGTCCTAATTATGCCTTTGACAAGCTGTGGAGATTGTTCAATCCAGCTTTCTTTTTTAAAAGATATTTGAAATACACACCATATTATAATATATAAAACATACATAAGGGGGGGGCAAACTAATACCAACTACCTACTACTACTTGTCCCATCAAACATGTCACCTTTTGATTTTGCGATTATTGCTCTAGACCTCTTTTTATAACATTTTTTTATTCTGCTTTATAACTGGTTTTTCTTCTTGTTTTTGTTTACACATGCAGTGGGCAGAGGTGTAATTTATAAATATGATAAATAAATAGATGTACAGAATATTAGGTGCTAGGGGAAAAACAATAAATATGAAAAGTATTCCAGATCTCTACAGGGAGACAGAAGTAATACCAAATGCCTTCATCTAATGTACAAAGAGTATGGAATATGTCTTAACTATATAGCCTATATATTACTTTCCAGGCATTACAATATCCTAAACATTTAAAGTGCAATCCTAACCAGTAGATCCTCAGTATGGAAGGGGTGAGGACCGCAGAGATACTTTTCCACTGGTGTCATGTGAGGGGAGGGGCAGCACATCCACTGCTGAGTATTTTACAGCTTAGACTCCGCTACTGGAAAACTTTTCACTGGGTGAAAACTGTGTCGTATACAGGGTGGGGCACAAGATTTTCAGATCTTCTGGATCCAAGGTCCCTTCGTTCTCTGAGGAGACTCAAAAATTAGCCATCCTTCTCCACTCTTGAGACTGTAAAACCCTGCCTCCACACCCATTAGGGGTAATGTGGGGAAGTATTTGAATTTGAGAAACAAAGTAGAACAAAGTTCTGGACGATTGAGGTAGAACCCACAATCTGGCTTCATCCAAGCCAGAGTGTGACAGTGGGGCTTTGGAAGTAGCAAATGCTCTATCACTTTTCTCTCCATGTACCCTCTTCAAATTACTCTCCTGGGTGGTAAAAGGATAATCTTATGGGATGTTGGTCCCTTGTGTAAAAAGCCCTTCACGGGCATACAGTGATCATGATAATAACAGTAATCTAAGGACTCTCCAAGTGCAGATTTTTATGCTGTTCAACTCACCCCTTTTCCACCAGACTTCTGATCAAATGGCACCATCGTTATTCGTTTAGAATCACTCTGATATGTGCAGTAATGTTTCACCCAAGATGTCCCAAAATGACCTGAAAATAATTGGAATGACTTATTATTGTTACGATTCATACATAATACAAAATTATCTAATACCATATAATTATAACTGAATTCACCTCTTGTAAGAAGCAGCAAACCAATTGGCTGCTTTGCCTCCCAGCTGCCTAAATTTCAGATTAGTGCAGAGGTAATAAAACTGGTTTGAAATCATGTATGTACAGGAGTCTTCCAGAACTACTGGGACAGACTCTGTCATTTAAATACTTTACAGCCTGAGTGGGGTCTCTAGAGGACTGAGAGGTAGATATAGGGGACTGTACACAGATGCAGTAATTCAAACTCATTTTGGCAAAAATCAGGGTATTTTTACTGTACCTAGTATACAGATAACCAAGATTTCTGCAAATTAATTGACTACTTCAAGACAAAATGTGTCTTGTGTTATTAAAAAATGTATTTCTCACCTCTACATACACTTCAATTGTCGTCCCTCTCCCCATGTTGAGAAAAACAGAATATTATATATCCATCTGAGACTGAGAACACCTGCACAGTCTCAGAAATAAAGGCACTTACGCTTTTCCTGGACATAGAGGTAGCCTTCCATTGTGTAAGGACTGATGTTTTTGTGCTCATGAGGGTTCTCCTTCATCTTCCTCATCAAGGACTCAACTTCTGATCTTGTGCTTTCAAAACGGTTTCTGGTCTGCATTTAAAGCAGAAAGTAAGAGTGGTATCAGGGAGTCTTTTCAAACAATTATGAAGGACATTATGAAGAGGCTGCTAGTGGACAATCTCTGGACTTATAGGATCTGATGTGTCTTCCCCCAGAACCCTGAGGCCTACTGAGCACAGTCAGATGCCAACTAGTAACTTGAGAAAGCAGACACAGTGTTGAGAATAATATGCATCTGCGTTTGTGCTTTGCTCAGAAATCTATTTCTTCTACCATCTTCTACCACCTTCTATTTCTTCTACCTTTCACCCACTCCTATTCTTCCCCAAGTTTTCTTGACTTCAGTTGTCTAACTGGGGGAGGCAGAAGGGACTTTTTGTTCTTGCTTTCCTTAACCACCTGGAGGAAGTCAGAAACCCTTCCTAATTTACAAATCCCTTGTGCATCCCTATCTATATTCTGTCTCAGTGCTGAAAAAGTGCTGTCCTCAGAACTTTTTCTGCCTGAGGCATGGTAGTACATGGTTGTTCCTCTCCTTCCCTTGAAAGGCAAGATGCATTAGGACCTCAAACGATTCAAGGACTTTTAGGCAGAAAATCCCACATCTATCCTCTTCCATGGAAGTAAAAATAGAAATTAACTTCTGAGAATTAGCTACCTTACCAAGGCATCACAAATCTACTGTCTTAGTTGCAGCCTCCCCACCTCAATCACAGAACCAACTCTGGTTCAAAATAACTAATGGGAGATCCATATAGGCTCTTACACACTTGGGAACACATGCAGCTTGCATAGGAAGAACCAACAGAACATCCAGACATTGCCAGATATGAGTCTCATAAACAGGGTCCTTTTAAAATATTCAATAATAGAGATGGAACAAGGATGTGCACTTTCAGTTCAACTTAACAGTATTTATGTGTCACAAACACAACGCCAACAGTTCCTCACTGCTGGGAATCCAAAAGGTATACCTTTTTCCCAAAAGTTTTGGGGAAGAAGAAAATAACCATGCAAATATGCACTGAGAGATAGTTTACACAACTAATCTGCTTAGAGCAATTTATAGTATCCTAAACATACGCGGTATTCTTTCTCCATCTCTGCACAGATAAAATTTATTCAAAGATATTTTTAATACATTCCTTATCCTAAATGGTCCATAGTAGTAAAATAGGAACACAGACAACATTCTAAACATATGTTACCTTTCTCACATGTTTCAGAACTATAGATAATGTCTTAGGTTTCATGGTTCTGTATTCAGAAAAAGCTTTGCAAGAGTTTTGAAAAGATTTCTGAGAAATTGAAACCATTGTCAATATTTTGAGAACTTGGAAAAGGCAACAGGATCAAAACAGGCATTAAAAAGTCTCAAGCATAAATTTTCCTGCAAAGAAACCCAAGATAAGCATACAGCCTAAGAGAAGTAGAGAGTGAAAGCTTCCAGCACCAGCTTCTGGCACCAACACTCATGAATGACCTCACATTCCTGGAGAATCAAACAGTTTTCAAGGATTGCTAAAATTACAATATGCCTAAGCATGAATGTCCATAGATCTCTGGCTAATAAAGTATGACTGAGGCTGTATGCTAAATCACCATCTTCATTATCATCCAGGAGGGTGGCGGAGTGAAGAGTGGATTACTCAATAAACAAATAAACATTCTTATTAACTGGTACACAGTGAAATAAAATGGGGCGAAGGGTCAGGAAGCTAGTAAATACCACTATAAAGGGGCACTCTGAAACAGTGAACCCTTTGTATCTATGGAAGTTCCATTCCAGGACCCCCTGCAAATGGGAATAACTGTGAATGCTCTTATCCCATATTATTAAATGGCAGCAGCATGTGTGTGGACACTTTATTACTGCCAGTTATAGGATACGACACTCTGTGATTGCTTAAATTTACAGACTGTTACATAGTCATTCCGCTATATATGTTTCCACTCAATGCTTACATTTTGTATGCTGATTGTCAGGTCTGTCTTGAAATCACTGAAATCCTTTGCAAGCTCATAGCCATGATGGTAGAACGTGAATAGCCCTTGCAGAAATGCCAGCAACTACAGAGAAAAAGAAAGTGGCTGAATTAGGAGAGAGACATGCTTGCAGTGGGTTAGATTTGATCTAGCCAGTAGAAAGTGATTGCTGTTGTCTTTCTTTATTCCCATGCTCCATCACAGCCCATTCAAAAAGAGAAAAGAAAAACTACTGAGACTGCACTCCTACACTTAGCAGAAAGCAAATGCATTCAGTAGAATTTAATTCTTAATAGACACCGATATGATCGTTCTGCATAGGGGTTGGAGAAGTTCTCCCTACTCTCCCACCCAGAAGCTTCCCCCTTGGGCATTTGTTTTCAGTGGCTTAAAACCCCTTCCCCCTATCCCACATTTTCTTGGCACTGCCTCCCCCGTCCTGCCACAGTTGTGATCTCTCTCATTTGCCAGATAACAACAACAACAAACCACAGTACTTAAATCGTCTGAGTTTCTTGGTTGGTGAAAGGGCCATCACATTAGGGAGACACTCCTTCAGTCAGCATCAGGTCACTAGCCTCTTGAAACTTAGTTCTAGAAATACTGCAGCCCTATTACAATTCAAAATAAGGATTGTCTTTCTTTTGCCTTGTTACTTGGTTCTGGTACATCACACTAATCTGGGATGGAAAACAGTACATAACAGAGGTTTTTCAGAGATTCTGAAATCTGTTCCTTGCTTTACCCCACCACTCTACTTGATGTACCTTTCCATGCTGCAGCCCATTCTCCCTTCTCTCTAACAGCCATCAAATAAGTTCGTCAACTTCTAAGTCATTATAAGAATTATAATTTGCCAGTGCAACTACTATGCCATAACTACCTGGTGCTGAGGCCATGATTTCTGTTAACTAGTTTATTCTAAACGTCACAAAGGATAAAACTGTAGTTGATAAGACAGTGAAATATTATCAAATGTCACAGAAAAAATGAAGTATGGCCAGAACCTGAGTGTGAAACACAGCTTACCACCTTGCTTACATCATTTGTATATGTCACCATCCACCAGTGTTAGCCCTCTATCTGCATTTCTCCCCTTTCTTTTCATGGTTCAGTGGACTTGAACTGAAACCGGATGCCACAGATAAAGAACATGCTCTTTTCAAAATAGAATCTATGTGGTTTAGATGAAATTATCTAAGGCACTCATGTAAGTGACAGAAGAGGCTAATCAAGCCATTTTAGTTTCTACCTTCTGTTACAGGGAAGAAGAGAAATTGGGAGAGCTGGAAAATATTTGTGATAATTATTTGCCACATCTATATCCCATGCCTTTCCTCCAGTGAGCATAAGGCAGTATATATAGCTCTCCTGCACTCCACTTTCATCCTCATTGTGAAGGAAGTCAGGCTGAGTGTGACTCACCCAAAGTCATCCAATGAATTCTATGGCTTACTATAAAACTGAACCAGAATCTTCCAAGTGACATTTCTAAACACTATACCATATTGGTTTTCTTTATCATACACATACACACATACCTGTAAAAGGAGCTACACCAAGAGGAAAGTAATCCCAACTGGTTCAGGTAGGGGAGGACACAAGGTAGCCTTAGTTGGCGTGTGCTTTCAAGTCATTTCCAATTTATGGCGACCCTACATTGCACCTATCAGGATTTTCTGGGGCTGAAAGTATGTGATGCACCGAAGGTCACCCAGTGGGTTTCCATGGCCAAGCAGCGAATCGAACCTGGGTCTCCAGGGTCATAGCCCAAAATTAGATTTCTGTCTCATGAGTTATGAGGTGAAAAACAATGCTTCAACACACATTAATGCTTCTTTGGAAATTTACTCAATGTAACACAACTGTTTTTAAAAACTATTTGACAGTTTTCTCGTCTGAACAGCCAAGGTATGTTCTCAGCTATCTTTCTCTCTCTCTCTCTTTTTTTAACTGTAAAATAATTTACAGCTAACAGCAAGAAATGATAGAAAAGTATATTTACTTACTGGTTCCACAAACTCAAACATCTTCCTCTCCTGAACTTCTTGCACTTTGAAGACATACTCAAGGGAGACTTCATAGAAATGCTGTCGAACCAGGTCCACCTGGCTATCTGCCTGTCAATCACCGCAAGCAGTGGGAAAACATATAAGAGTTATTAACTGTGTACACAAAAGACTGCAGGTTTGTATAGTAGCGTTCATAAAATGTTGTTCCAAGAAAAGAGAAAAAGTGTCTAAATCATTTTATCAAGTACACAAGAAAGCTCACCTCCCACATCTAACATTTAAGGTCTTACAAACACAAAGTTGGCAAACACCTATGACTGGAATACTCTTTCCTCACTAAGATGACTGGGAACAGCTAATGAGCTTCCCTGAAAGACAACTGTTCACTATTTCCTATCTTCCCATGCACCTTACAGTCTCAGGGGAGTGGTGAGTGTCTTCTAGGTCACAATGGGAATTCAAGGTGAGCACTGGTGAATCTCAATATCCAAATATCAGGGGTTGGAAAGGTATGGCCTATGGGGCTCATGTGGCCCCAGGACTCCACTTTTACAGACTGTGAGGTCCTCCCATCAGTTTCCCAAAACTCTCCCCGAAAAATTAGAAGGAAAAATAGTTGTGGCTTTCCCCGGGTTTTTGCATAAAACCACAGAGAACCCCCGCCACACACACTCAATATATGAGAGCTCCCTGTACATACAATATATGTGAGCTCCCTGTACATAACCACCAGAACCTTCAAATAATTTTGCTTCCATTGGAATCCTTCTAGAAATAGTGACTGAAAGTGATACAATCAGACAAATATGAGAATGATGAAAATGGAGGTATTTTGGCACACTGTTGCGGAGTAAATCCCATAGATATATTGTGGGGACTGCCCCCCACACAGTTCCCTATCCCTGCCCTGCATGCATGGGGCATAAACTCTTAAAGCACCCTCCAAAGACTTCTGCACTTTCTACACATTCCATGGTAGCTGAGCTGAGTTAACCTGGCAGATCAATTGATGGTTTGTTTGATGAACACATAGCAAGTGTGAAATCATCAGGCCAGCAAATTTCCATGGCATTTGCTATTCTTCTTAAATTCTTTTAATTCACATGTGGATAATATCACAAAACCTGTAGTGGACCTTCCTTGCTCAAAGGAAGTGTGAGGCCCCTTAATACCATCTTCACTGACAACAGAAGTAACATCTGAGACAAAATGTAAGCCTATAACTCTAACATTATAACTCTTCTTCTCTTGTATGATTTTTAACATCTTTGCCTAAAGCTTGCATGATGTACTTTGTGCATTTTGGTTGGCCAATAAAAGTACTGCTCACTTGTGGGGTTTGAATTTTGCGCATTGCTGCCCTAAATATGTTTCCTGACCGTGAGTAAGTAAAATTGAGAAGAAACCCATCCCACCCACTCTCCCCCAGCTAAGGGGCTAAGTTAGCATGAAGAAGGGAACTGCAAATAAGCATGTGTATTGGTACAAAATAAGAAAGGCCAATCAACTTTTTAAAACAGTGACTAAGTATGTAAGACTCGTACTTGATACCTGCACTTTTTTAACATGCTATCATATTTTTATTTTTCACATCCAAGAAGAGAACAAGGAGAATGAGATTTAAATTGGAAGAACGTAAGTAGAACTTCAGTGTTATTCATTTGACTAAACAGTAGGTGACTCATGGAGAAAAATCAGTCGTGCAAACTGTTAAATGTAAAGCTGTATTTTTATTCTGAATGGTGGCTGGGCATAACCAACTGAGTAATATTCAGGTGCAGAACTTCTACAACATGACATCAAGAGGACAAATGCCTGTATTATAATTCTTAGATGCTTAGATCATCTAAATCAAAACACGGCTTTTTAATAAAGCCTTTGGGGCCTAACTGCTCTTACCCAATTTGCACATCTGTTAATGGTTTACATTATTTTAAACCGCATTAACTGGTTTACATTGCCTTAAGTATTAAATGGTTTAACATACTGGTGGTGGTGGTGAACTACCATCAAATCACCCTCTACTTATTGCAACCCTCCAAGTCACCCTATCAGAACTCCAAGTCACCCTATCAGCAGCAGCTCTGCTCAGGTCTTGCAGATTCAGGGATGTGTCTTCCTTCACTGAGTGCATCCATCTTTAATGCAGTCTTCTTTTTCTGTTGCCTTCTACCTTACCAAGCATCACTATCTTTTCCAGTGAGTCATATCTTCTCATGACATAGCCAAAGTATGACAAACTCAGTTTAATCATCTTGGCTTCCAGGGAAAGTTCAGGCTTGATTTGCTCAAAGACCCATCCATTTGTATTTTTAGCAGTCCAGGATATCCACAGAACTCTTCCCCAATACCATATTTCAAAGGAGTTGATTTTCTTCCTATCAGCTCTCTTCACTGTCCAGTTTTGACAGCCATACATAGAAACTGAAAATACAAAATACAAATACAATATTTAATGACATGTCTTTATACTTCAGGATCTTGTATAGTTCCTTCATAATTGCCCTTCCAAGTCCTAGTCTTCTGATTTCTTGACTGGAGTCTCCATTCTGATTAACGACTGAGCAAATCTATGGAAAATCTTCAACTGTTGCGATGTCTTCATTGTCTACTTCGAGGTTATGTAAATAATCTGTGGTCATTATTCTTGTTTTATTAATGTTTATTTGTAAGCTTGCCTTTGCACTTTCTGCCTTGACTGTCTTCAGTGATCATTCCAAGTCTTTGCTGTTGCTAGTAGCACTGTATCATCCGCATATCTTAAATTGGTGGTGTTTGACGCCCCCCCCGCCAACTAGAAACCATTCCATTTCTCCATATTCTGTCCTCATTATGCATTAGGACAATCAAATGTTGTGGCACATCCATTTTTTAAATAGAAATCCCCAGGTTTTCATGACCTACACAATCAAAGGCTTTGCTATAACTATGAAGCAAAGGCTCACTTTCTTTCAAAATTCTTTGGTATGAAACATGATCTCTAGTGCCTCTTCCTTTCCTAAATCCATCTGGATCTCTGGCATTTCTCATTCCATATATGTCAGAAGTCTTTCTTGTAGGATTTTGAGCATCACTTCGTTTGTGTGGGAAATTGAGGCAATGGCCCTGTGGTTACTCCAATCTCTGGTGTCCCCTTTGTTGGGGACTGGAACGTGGACCAATGTTTTGCTTTCCATATTTGCTGACATATTTTAGTTAGAACTAGAGTAGATTTTGTCTCTGTCAATTGAAACAGCTTTATAAGCATGCCATCTGTTTCTGGTGATTTATTTCTTCCAAATGTCCTAAATGCAGCTTTCATTTCACTTTCTAATATTGTAGGTTCATTTTTAAATGGTTCTTCCTTGAATGAATCTGTCATCCTTTCATTTCTTTTATATAGTTCTTCAATGTATTGTTTCCACTAGACTTTTATTTTTTCTTGAACATGCAGTATGTTCCCCTGCTGGTCACAGAGTGTCCCTATTCTTGATTTAAATTTCCCTATAATTTCTTGGATCTTGTGGAAGAAGTTTCTTTTTCTTCCTTTTTTGTTGTCATCTTCTATTTCTCTGCAATGGTTATTACAGCAGTTCTCTTTTTCTTTGCGCACAAGTTGCTGAACAGTAGTGTCCAGTGTTCTGACTCTATTTCTGTCACTTCTTACTTTTGCTTATCTGTCCTTAACTGCTTGAAGACTTTCTTCTGTGAACCAATGACACTTCTCTTTCTTTTTGATTACAGATAGTATCTTCTTATATTCCTCTCTGACCATATCCCAGGTTTCAATCCAGAATTCTTCTGACTCCCAGTCAATTAGGCTTAATAGTGCAAATCTGTTTTAGTCAGTTGATCTCCTGCTTCATTTCTTGATCCTAGGACAAATTTTCCTGCAATCTTTGATTCTGGCCCATTTCCTGCTTTTGTATTCTAATCACCTATGATTAACAAGAAGTCCTATTTTGGGGTATGATTAGTTTCCTCCTGGATTCCAGTAGAGAATCTTTCAGTTTCTTTTTCTGCCTCTGCAGTTGAAGTATAAATTAGGATTATAGATGGGTTTTCCCTGAAAACTCATTCACATGATTCATTACATTGTATACTTTGGCTTCTTTAGTTATTTATCTCTTCATTATAAATGCCACCCCATTTCTTCTTAGATTTTCATTTCACGAATAAAACACTGTGTAATTATCTGACTAATAGTAACCTATTCTTGACCAATGTAGTTCACTCAACCCAAATATTGCAATGTTTATGCATTCCATTACTTGTTTTACAACGTCTGGCTTCCCAATTCCTGCATCTCACATTCCATGTTACTATGTGTTGTGCAGCTTTGGACTTTCCTTTTGCCTCTAAGCACATCAACAGCTGAACATCCTTTTGCCTTGTGTCCAGTTGCATCATTAGCCACAGCACTACTCATCCTCCGCTCTTCCACAGTAGCTCACAGAGCACCATCCAACCTCGGAATCTTGTGTTCTGACACTATCTCTTGTTTTATTTTGGATTGTCTCATCATAGGGTTTTCATGGTAAAAGACATTCAAAAGGGGTTTACCATGTACTAACAAATTGTTAGCTATGGTGCCACTGCCACTGTCATTTAGAGGTCCTCCACCAGTGTAAACCCACTCCCTATTGCTGCTGCCCAGTAGCTGTTTGGCAGATTTATTCTGGCTCTTCAGCAAAAGCCTGTCTGACATGGAAGACTCTACTAGCAGAACTGCTGCCATCAGCATAGCCTCACAGGAGCACACAATCCCACTACCATGGAAAAATAGTGCCATGGGTGGATTAATATGGTTTTAGTTTTTTTTAATTATTCTTACTGTGTTAAACTGTTCTAAACTGATCCTTGGATACAGAGCATGGTATAAATATGTTCATAATATAAAACAATACAGATATTTTCATTTCTCATATGCTGTCAGCAGTAGCTGGTCGTTCTTCACTAACACATTTTATATGAAATCTGCAAGCTCACATTTATAGTACTAGCCTTCCTCCAAGGAGCTCTTCACAACAATCCTATGAAGTAAACTATATGGCCAGAGGTTGCTCAGTACATTTCACAGCTGCGTGGGGCACCGAATGAGAGCCTCCCCAGTTGAGACAACACTCCAGCCAATAAACCACATGGGCTCTCACACTAAACATACCATGGTCTCAGGGGTCCAGTACAGAATCCATGGGATACTCTCAAAGAAAGTCAATAAAAAGTAATGCCATATTAGTGGTCTTGCTGTAGCAACTACATACATTCCAGGCTCCCAGATGTTTGGCCAGCACAACCAAGTTAATGAAAAAGGTCAGGGCTCTCAACACATGAGCAATTATCTTTGACTAAGCCAGGCACACCCGTGAAGCAGCTGTTATGTTATTAATGGAGCACAGCATCCACTCTGCTAAAACAACAGACCTCTCCACACACATCTGTCACTCCACTGGCAGGCTTCCCCTTCTGAAATCCTAGCTCAGCAGCTAAAGCTTCAGACATTTCAAGCTTGGGAACATGTAGTCTCCTGCTCCCATATGGAAGCTCCTTACATTAGACAGCTCATTCAAACCAGAAAGCACCTAGCCAAAACATCACATACCAGATGATGCAATGCAATAAAGGTGGATTTTTGCTCAAAAAGAAACAAGATTAATGGAGCAAATGTTTAGCTCCTCTGTGGACAGCCATCAACCCTTCTAAATGCCAAATGCTGAGTTTTAAAAGGGAAGGGCTCAAACCTCCGCTTCTTAAATATGTTAAATATACCAAAAAGGACTCAGAAACAAAGTTTAATGTGGAACATATCCACAAGGTGGCACCAATATTCAAACAGTACACTTTAGATGGCTTTAATGCAGATGAAAAAGAAATTGACATTAACCAAGATTATTTTTACATTTTACAGTGGCCTGCTAAGCTATAATCAAAAGCCCGTTTGAACTTTTCCATCATCAACAGAATACAGAGGCACAAATTCTTCTTTTTCGTTTCCAAATTATGTGAAAATAAATACACACAACAAATAATGTATATATTTGAAAAATGTACACAAATACATTTTAGACAACATACTGTCATTGTTCTTGTGTGACTGCAAATCATTTCTGCCTTATGGCAAACCTAAGTTAACCCCATTACAAGGTTTTCTGGATACCTTAAATATAATATATTGCAAAATTTCCATGCACAAAAAACAAAACAAAAAACAAGTCTTACAACATAATTTATTCTTTGACTGGCCTAGAATTTTGAGAAACACAATAAAGCTAACAGATTTTAACATCCCTTTAAAGGAGGATAAGAGAAATTTCATGGAGTTTAGTGGTTGGAATTCACTTATGTCTTCGTAAGTTACTTATAATTTACATGTACAGGAAATAGAATTGCACAGTTTTGCAACAATCATATGCAGCAAGGGGCTGTTGTTACATTATTATGTAGGGGAACCAGCGAAATGACCAAGGCACAACAAGACCAATGCTCACTGAAACACTGTTGTTAATGTCCCATTATACATCTTCAAAATTCACTAGCAAGATTCCTCAGTGCCTCTCCTACATACCTAAATATGTGTAAAGTTATGGAACATAGACCACAATAGAGAATCCTAGCCTAAATTTGTTTTGCTATGTGCAGCTTTGACTTCTGGCAATCTTACAAATGAGATACCTCCAAGATACCCTGTCATCAACATCCCTGCTCAGGTCTTACAAACTCAGGATGTTGCACACTTGATTGAGTTCATCCATCTGAAATGCCGCCTTCCTATATTCCTAGTGCCTTCTAATTTACTGAGCACTAGGTTCCGCTGGTTATCAGCCATGTCGGCTAGCTACTGCCTTCGCTATCAGTCACCATATGCCTCACAAGACCACTGGCTTGGGAACACAAACAGGAGACACGCTTTGTTTGTGGGCTTCCCACAGACAGCTGACTGGCCACTCATTAACAGGATCACTGGTTAGAGAAGACTTTTGTCTAATTCCAGCATTCTTTCTCTTAGGTTATCAAAACAGTATTTGAAAGGAGATGAGTAATTAGCTATTCTCATTCAAATCAGTAAGTAAAATTCAGCACCTTCCACCACACTGTTCCTTTGCCCCTCCTTGCTTCCTCTGGATTGTCAGGTGATAATCCATACAATGAATGGGAGAAATAACAACCAGCAGAATTATTCCCTCTGTCCCTGTCCACATTCTCTTATAATTTTAAATGTTTGCATTCAGAGCATAACTTTCAATTTTACAAACATTTATTTAGGCCCAAACCACACATTTCATCATATGCATTACTATTTGCAAAAGGGGGTATTACTGCTCAACCAGGAAAGAAAGCTAATCTTTGCTTTCTTGTAATTCCAATCCAAACATGGGGAGGAGATCATTTATATATTTTTTAAAGGTAATATGTAGCATCAAACAGGCACACAAAGAACTGCCTCCTGAGTCCTACAGTACAAAAGAAACTAGTCTTACCTACCGCAAAACAATGTGACAAGAACAACAAAAGGAAGAAAAGAAAGAAAGAAAGAAAGAAAGAAAGAAAGAAGCCAAACTCACTTCTTGAAGCTGAGATTCCTTCTTCTTGGAAGACAGGTTTAAGTGCTTTTCCAATACACCACAATATTTCTCTGTCTCTTTGTCATACTTTTTCTTGGCTTCCTGAAAGAAACATGCCACACACAAGACTGTTAAGAACAGCAGTGCTTCAGAGATTCCCTCCCACATGAAAAATGCCCCCCCCCAAAAAAAAGTCCTAAGCCATCCTGCTATCAGGTCTAAGTCTGGCATCACTACTGATATGTTAATTACTGTGAAGTCAGTTTCGACTGAATGTGACTCTATGAGTAAAAAACCTCAAAGACACACTGTCATCAACAGCCCTGCTTGTCTTGCAGACTCAAGGCCACGGCTTCCTTGACTGAGTCTATCCACATGTAAGGCAGTCTTCCTCTTTTCCTAGTGCCTTCAACGAAAACAAACTTGATTGTTTTTTGCAACAAGCCATCACCCCAGTTTAGACATTTTGGCTTTCTATGGAGTATCCAGGTTTGATTTGCTCTCAGACCCATTTAATTGTATTTTTTGGCAATTCATGGTATCTATAGAGCTTTACTCTAGTTCCACATTTTAAATGAGTTGATTTTCTTCCTGTCAGCTTTCCTCATTATCCAGCTTTCATAACCATGCATAAAATTTGGAAATATGATGATAGGAATGAACCAAATTTTGGCTTTTAATGATATATGTTTGCACTTGACAATCTTTCCTAGTTCCTTCATAGTTGCCCTTCAAAGTCTTAGTCGTCTTCTGATTTCTTGACTACAGTCTCCTTTTTGATTTATTGCTAAGGAGAAGTATATAAAAATGTTAGACTATCTCTAAGTCTTCACTTCTCATTTTAAAGTTATTTGCTATTACTGATTTATATTCCAATGAGCTGGTAAGAACTCAAGACATCTTCAAATATGATGAGTATTACTCAAAGTCTGAAAAAGATTATACCATATCATTTGAAGTTCTGCATGAGGAACTATTAGTAATGTAAATACTGGATATATCATCTATGTAAAAACAATTTGGAGAAGACACTTTTCCACTGTAGATATGTTAAGTGGTCCATAGGAAGTAGTGAGATTTCCAAGTGTTCCTTATCTCACTGTATAACATAACACTTAAAGCTTAATCAGACAGATTGGTTTTTATCATTCATTTGGTTGTTCTTCTTGTGACTTTTGCTAATCAACTGCCTTGAATAATCTCTCAGGAGTTAAGACACAGTTTTCCTCAACGATAGCCTAGTACCTGATGGCATATACCACATTTTTAAATATAGTTTTGGGCTATGTTTTTTGCCATTAAAACTAAATTAATTCCACTGCCTTGTATAGTTTGAATACAGCTTTGGTGTCACTTCTAGCTGCTGTTGTTGTAACAGAAGGTCCATAATGAAGATTTTATGGTAAGTCTCACTGTTATAAGAAGAAAGGCCAAAGAAACTGGCAAGAGCCCATATATCTTACCAGCAACAACAGGTTGTTATAGCAACACAGCAAGACAAGAAATAAGGTACAATGCCTTAGACAGCTGAATAAAAAGTAGAACTGTGTCTAGTTTTCACTATAAAGCAAACTTGAAAGAAGGACTTTCAGGTTTCCCTTTGTAAAATCTAACAGTTGTTGTCAATAATTCCATTTTTTGTGTGCCTTTTTCTAAAAAAGACTCTAGGACACTATTCTTCAGAGTAGTAGTCCACAGTCCAATCCAGCCTAGCCTATGAGCCATCAGTCTGGCAGGTTTCCAGGAAAGAAAGAAAGAAAGAAAGAAAGAAAGAAAGAAAGAAAAAAAAACAAACCCCTGTAGCCCTGGCATTTTGGAAAACGAATAACTGCTGATCCCACACATGAGATAGCTTGAGAAGCACTGCTTTGGGGGTGTTACAAATAGAATAGGCAAAATAATAGAAACCTGCTATACAAAAGTCAAAGTTTGTTTGTCTATGTCAGGCAAAGACCTCATATGACTGGCTGCCTAAGAAGACTCTATGGAATCCTGGGGTTTGCAATTTAGGAAGTGGTCTTTAAAATTCTTAGCCAGACAGCTCTTGGGCCCCAGTCAACTGTGTTTGTCTTGAGTAAGCTGGCTGCTATGGAGACAAGGCCTAGAAGCAAGGAGGAAGGCGGTGTATTCCCTCAGGAACCCAACATCTCTATGTTAATAACTCTGAATACAGATTGGATTGGGGAATATGGGGAGAAGTTACAGGTACTGGACAAGACAGTTTGGGGAATTGGAGATACAGGATCGCAAATCTTTCTAACAAGTATTACCTATGAGAAAATAAAATCCCAGGCAACACCAGGTATATATGCTAGTAATATATAATATTGCCTGCAGCCCCTTCCAACTCTGCTGCAGTCTTGCAACTATTGGGTCCGTTGACTTTCTTTTTCTTAAAGAAACCAAGGCAATCTAAAATCAAAGAATGTGTGACACCATACCATTAAAATGCCTATCCCATTTGGCTAGACAACATCACTGAGGGCAAATGAAGTCAACACAATGTCCTTAGATTCAGTTGGCATGGGGAAGACGACGAGTCTCACAGGTATCAAGGCAGACATACTGGTGGTGTCTGTTCTTTCTCTAACAATAGGGGAGGATTCTGTCACCCATGAATGTTTTCATGTTGGAACTCCAAATCATCATGGGGGGTGCACTTTTTCAGGGACACCAAGGAAGCCTGCTCCCCTCTGGACTCATTTCAAGGAAAAATAATGGCTTAGCTGCCATCTCCTGAGGAGGGTGTCATACTTAAGCATAGCATTTCTAAGCTGAACTACTGAGATATATATTTGGAATGAATTAGTAAATATATTGGAATCACAGTCTGGGAGTTGGAAGGGAAGCTAGACACTGCTATTGAAGCTAACAAAATATTTGGCTGATGTTCTATGCAGAGCTTATCTGTCAGCATAGGCATGAATAGTTTTCCACATGACAAAACTAGAGCTCATCTACAAAGCATCATCAGCACTATCAGCTCCTTAACAGGAAAGCTGAAACTGTATGATACAGGTGAAACCAGGAGATATGCTTCCATAAAGTGTAAATCAGTCACATAAGGGGGGCTATCTTGATAGACAGCCAGTAATGAGAAGGGAGGCTTACCCTGGAAAACTAGTAATAGCATGCCTATGGATGTTATAAGCACAAGTTTGCCCATCAACATACTATAATCATAATCAGAAGACATGTGATGACAGATTCCTCAAGACAACTTGTAACAAGCTAATCGTTATGCCATGACTGCTACTCCCTATGATGTATAAAATGAATGACAGGGAGAGAAAAGGTCTAATAATAAGGATCAGCTCAGACATGATAGGAAGTAGTGTGGTTCAGTGAATTACAAAAAATTTCCAGCTACCTTTGAATTCCCCTCAGAGAGAAGAGACAGAAATCTCCATTTTCCCACCTACCTTAGCAGCACCGATTTGTTCCTTGCGGAATTTCTCCAGAGGAGTGATCAGGACTTCACTGGCATTTTCAATCTGATCAAGGTACAGAAACAAACAAACAAAATTCACTCTCTTCCATTCTGGAACTAAGCTTCTTCATTCAGTTACTACTATTCAGTCTGACTATGGCAGATTCTTTCTTCCTAAGAAATCAGTGTCTCAGATTTTATTTTTTTTTTACATACCATATTATTAAGGATCCCTGCACTCATGTACACAAAACTAACTGGTGTGGGTATAGAAATACTTCAAGTTAGAATAATTCAGGAGCAGCACAGTGGACCTTGTTCCTATAGCTCTCTTGTAAAACAAGAAAAAGCCGTAGCACTAAACAGCTTCAGCAAACAGCACACTGCTACCATTCAATACTGTCCTATGAAGCAGCCCTTTCCTTCTTTTGAACTTCAGTTAGACAAGAATGATGCAGTGAAAGTAGTTGCAAGTCAGTCAAAGTAAATCTTTAATCCTGAAGGAATGTGCACGTACAATTTTATACTTCCAGAATGAACTTTCAGGTAATACATTTGTAAACACTGTTGTTGCCTTTCCATCTCCCTCATAATACACTTTCACATTCTCTCATGCTTCTTTTATCCTAAACCAGGGGTGGAAAACTGTACAATTTTTCCCTGGCCTACCCCTGCCCCCGCCAAGCAGAGAGCACAACACGAAAATAAAGGTAATAAACAAACTTATGAATTTGTTTTACTTTTGTTGCTCTCCCCGCCAACTCAATTTTGAAGGTTGTAGACTTATGAAGGGCAAACAAAGTCCTGCATTTTGGCAAGTCTTTGTCATTGTCTCAGTGATTTTCACACACATATCTGTATTGAATAAGTCTTCAGACTATTTCAAACAAGTAGGAAAATAAGAGTAAAAACAGAAACATCGGCATCAGCAAACAGCAAACAGGCAGATCAATAACTGGTATAATTATAAACTACAAAATAATATATACAGTTAAAACAACAATGTTTCAAATGAGAAAAGACCCACCCTTCTGAGTCACCAATAAAACTCCTTTAATAATAGAAATAAGAATTACACAGGAGACATTGAGGCAGACCCTATATCTGCTTCTAGCTTCCTCAGTTTAACTGCTTTACACGTAAAAAGGTCAACCCTGCAAGTCACAAAGGGATTAACTGCTTGCAAAAGAAAAGCCAGTTTGGATTTACCATCCCACTCCCTCCAACTATCTAGGAATGGGTCAAAATAGTGCACTCTGATGTTAATATATAACTGGCAATGCAATAAGTAATGGGCAGGATCTTCAACATTAGATGCCCCATATATACAAAGTCTGCCTTGCATAGGAATGCCCTGATAACGACCTGGTAACATCCTAGAATCCATTTGCTCAAAACCAAGACGTGTAAAGGCCATGCGTAAATCTTTTTTCATTGCAAAAGACAGGTATATTCCTTCTTGAAAAAGAGATTTGGTCTTTGCTAACAATTTCATGGCTTACAGAAGACAGTGCAGCTAGATCTAATTGTTCTCTGATATCCATCACTCTTTGTTTGAACATATTTCTAACATTAGACCTACACAGACTAATGGCCTGAATGCTCAAGTCCTGCTTTGAAAGCATTTTTGAAAAGCTGGAAAACCAGGAATTTGTTACAGAATTAAGTGCTTGTTCATTTAGGCAGATTTTGGGAATTCTATCGTCACTCATTTGGGGTGGCTTAATCCAAAAATTAAATAATCTAAGAAGACACAGATCTGAAACAGCTGCCATTCCCAATTTGGCTCTGACCGCCTGGGCTAGAGAACTTCTTGACACTCCAAATATCAGCCTCAGAAACCTATTCTGGATACTTTCAATATTCTTATTTAAAGCAAATCCCCAAATTTCTGATCCAAAGATTAACATCAGCACAGTGATTTTCAGGAAGTTATTCATCTCCTATAATTTTTTAAAAAACTGCGGAGTCCAGGGGCTGTGAGAGTATATTAAGGGACATAAGAGACTAAAATGGGGGTTTGGGGAATGCAAGTGGTCCACGTGCAGGACTTTCCCACCTCTGTCCTAGAATAAGTGGGGGGAAACCACCTTCAGCCTGGCAGCCCTAATTCAATTCTGTTAAAGTTGACAGGGTGGATGATGTTTTAACTCAAAACTCTTACTTCAGTGATTAAGCTTTAGAAGAAGCATTTCAACCTTTTGGAATGTGAAACCACCAACACTGATACCATGCGCAGGGGAACATGTGTGTCTGTGAACATCTGAGAGCCACATATGGAGCTCAGGAGGCCTGGCTTCAGCCTCAAAATTTGCAATTCCATAACCCTGTCCTAGACTGTAGAGACAACATTCTAAAGATGAGAAGTCAGGCATCAAGACAGGCAAGGAGTGGCCATCTGGAAAAATTTTTTGATGGTGCTTTAAGTTTGGGACAAGGGCATCTGAAAGACTACCTTGTTCCACATCAGTCTATTCAGTGCCTGATCATCATCTCAGGCTTTGCTCTATGACCTTCTGCTTGGCTGAACCAGACACAGGACAGCGTGTTTCTAATTATAAAGCCCAGATTTTTGGAGAGCCTACTGTCTACCTCTTTAGGAGCATCTTAAAATTTTATCGAGACCTTTTTTTTCTGGCAGGATTTTAGGATCTTCTCCCTCCTGCTGTCAATGCAGTTTCAGCCAGCTCTGGGTTTTCAGTCTTATAAATCGTAATACAATAGAAGGAAATTGTGCTTTAATTATACTGGGTTTCTAGTTCATAGTCATGGGACCCCATGAACAGGTGCTTCTGCTACATCCAGAAATGTTTGGGAACAGCAGCAAGAAAAGATGAGTACAAGCTCTAAAAGCATGCTTGTGTGTGTTTATATACATGTGGGTGGTACTGGCATCTGTCTGTTGCTGAGTTATTAGAAGTATATCCACGAAGGTGGAAAATGCGAACACATTCAGCACATTTCACCCAACTCTACCACAACATCTGCATTTGACGCTATCAGGGAAATTTTACTCCAGCTAAGAACAAAAATGTATAAACAAGCTTGTCCACACAATAGGGCCTTTGTTCTCTTGAGTGCAAGACCAACTGGATTCAGAGACAGGCAGTTCATCATGGTTTGCTATCCCTGTTATGCTGCCAAGACTTACTCCCCAAGAATGAATATTGCCATTCTTTTAGGGGCACAAAAGCTGACAATTCCGGCTGTTGAGCTGTACCACAGCCATTGGCCAAAGCAGAGAAAAATAGCAGAGAAATTACCCACAGCCTTCTTCCCATGACCAGGATATATTCATCCTACACTCTATATGATCACCAAAAACTTTCATCTTCTAAACATGGTATATATACACAGATCCTAAATCACTTATGCCAAAATAAATATGTGCATGCCTGCTATTTTCACCTAGATGAGATCTCAGCTTTTTCTTATCCATCTCTCCTCCTTGCCCTGCAGTACCCCCTCAACACTAATCATCTATGGCCTTTTCACTTCTCCCCCAAAATGCCATAAAGAGACTTGAATTCTGAAGTTCATACCATCCGCATGCGCTCGTCTTCTAGATTTCTAAGAACAGCAGCAAACTCTTGCAGGGATTTTGCTGAAGGAAAAGACAAAAAGGTAATCACCAGACTGGTGACACTGAGGGCTTTATTCTTTCTTAAAGTAGGATCACCTTCTCCACCCACCCACCAAAAAAAAAACCTTCAGGAGAAGTTTTGGGAGGAAACATGAAGTGCAGCTGTGCCGCTTCAAATTACAATGGCAATTACAACTTTCTGTACTCTCTTGAGCACTCATCCCATACTTTATGTGGTTAGGAAAAAAGGTATAGGCAGTAAAAAACCAGGGTTACAAGTGAATGACAGCATCATGACTCTCTCATAAACTGTGAGCCCATCATCCATAGTGATTCCACAGTAAGCCACGTTTCACAACATGATTCCATGCTTCTTTGTCTAGAAGCATCCAAAGCAGCTAGTTCTGGTAGACAGTGCTTTCTGAAGTTAGAGAGAGCTAGTGGCCAATAGATCATTTTGGTTGAAGTACCAAGTAAATATTACTCAGTTCTTCATTTCTATTTGTCTTTTTTTTTTCTTTGATGGGTATCCATTTGCCAACAAAAAAGACAGAACATTACAGCCTGCACTTTCAAATGGGAACCTTATCTTCAAGATCAATTCATTCACAGGCCTAAGAAGATAATCCAAGAAGATGAAGAAAAAGTGCATCTGGTTCTAAATCATCTCTGAGGGAGAACTAACCCTTTACATCAGCCTTCCGAAAAATCTGACTAATAATTTACAGAGTCATTTGCTGGTCCACTGTAGGTGGCATTTTGCATATTGCACTAAAACGAATTCCTCCTACTTAAACAACTGAAAAAGTCAATTTGCCTCAAATGCCACAGAAGATATTGAAGCCCACACACTTACCTATACATATTTCATCATCTGTTTCAGCATCACCTATACATCGAAATTTAAAATCGTTCAAGGAATCTGCAAATTTCCGCTTTGCTGAAGACAGATCTGCCAAAAAAAAAAAGAGGGAGGGGATAAATAATGGTATTAAACACTGAACCACAGATTACTAAAATATAACATCCTATTAACTTAAATGTAATCTCCTACTCATCCGACATACTTGGTAGAAAGTACACAGGGGCATCTCAACACTTAATGAGAAACTCCGAAAGCCACAGTACACCTAAATACCCTAAAGGCACTAGATCCTATCTGATCTTGGAAGCTAAGCAGGGCCAGGCCTGGTTAGTACTTGGATAGGAAAGTTTCAAAGAATACCAGATGCTGTAGGCTACATTTCAGTGGAAGAAACTGGCAAAACCACCCCTGAGTATTCCTTGCCTAAAAAACCCTGTGAAATTCATGTAGTTGCTGTAAGTTGACAGACAATTTGAAGGCACACACACACACACACACTAAGGCTATATTGAATGGATTGATGGTGGTACAGGAATAAAATGCAAGGAACAAGCCTTTTAAGTTTGGGAAGAGAGCCATCTGCCTTTGAAAGCAAAACTAAAAATCTGTTCCATTATGTTCACAAACTTGCCCTCTAATATAAATAATATAATATAATAATATAAAGCAGTTTCTTTTTGTCTGCCAGTTTACTGAACTTTGTATTCAAATAACATTTAAAATAAAGTAAGTTTTAAATAAAATGTATGCCTTTACATTGAACTGTTTTTCTGTGATTATTATAAACATCCCAATTTATATTTTTTGTTGGGCTACCTGCTTTAGCTGAATGACCCACTGCGTTTCTGAAACCTGATGAGTAAAGTACTATACAAATTGTCTGTGACATTTCTGTATTTCTGTTATGAAAAGAGCCATCCCAAATCTTCCAGTTTAAATTGAAGATATTCCTGCTTAACTATAAATATTGGAACATAATTTTAAAATGTTTTCCAGAGGAAATAAGAGCAATCTAGCTTTCCAGATTTCCATAGTCTCTCTATCTGTAGTTCCACCCATATACACACACTCAAAAAGTTTGTCCTAAGCCACAGAGCAAAGTATGCTAACACTCTCTTGTTAATTTAACTGCTAGCAATGAAAAATGCATAGTACAGATCAGAACTTTCTAGTAGTTGAAATCCAGAAGAATAACTTTTCCAAGCTCTAATACAAAAACCCTTTAGCAGAAAGTCCTAGTTGCTGTGAATCAAACCAATACAGAATATGCAGACTCAGTGATCTAATTCAACATTATGATGGCTCTCCAGGGTTCCATATGAGGGGCCATTTTACAAGAAAACCTGGACCCCTTTCACCAGTGATGTAAAACTCAAGTCACTTGACTCAGACTCAAGTCAGGCTTAAGTCACTTCAATGACTCAACTTGGACTTGGCTCGGCAATGAGGCCCTGACTTGACTCGACTCGTGACTTATAAATTTTTAGTGACTGACTTGCTGCCCTTTGTTCAGGAATATAACACATTCATCTAGAAACCTTATGATTTTGAACAATGCTTCCATCTCTTTTTGCCTACTGGTCACATGCTGATCTGTCTCAAACCCAAAATGTAGGTGCATTTCTCAGAGGGGAACAACAAACACGTTAGGCAACAGGCTTGAGGCAGGACTGAGATCTGCTCAGCAGCCTGTCCCCACTGCATATCGGAGGAGACTTTCTAAACCTTTCCTAAGAGCAGAGGGCAGACTCATCCCCAGAGCACATGGCAGATTCATTCCCAGGTGAACAGCAAATGTGTTAGGCAATGGGGTTGAGGAGGAAGGATCCTTCCTTCCAAAGCTTTTGAAACTTCTGTAAAGGGAAGTAAGAAGGATTTTATTCCCCACTTCCAAGAAAGCCTCCAGTGGGAAGTGAGAAGTAAGAAGGATTCTATTCTCCACGTCAGAAGCTGCAGACTCTTTTATGCCCATTGACACAAAAGCCTCCAGGGTAAAAAGGATCTCATTGCCCACTTCCAAAGCTGCAGATGGCAAATGTGGAGGGCCAACTCTACTTAAAATGTTAAAGTTGATTTTATTCAACGCTGTCCAGAAATTCTGGAATATAAGTTGAGATATAAAGTTGGTTCTCAGACTTGATTTGAGACTTGACTTGAAAGTATCCTGCAAGGACTTGAGACTCAACTTGAGACTTGAAGTAAAAGACTTAAATACATCATTGCCTTTCACACTTCTGGGATTTGAAGTTCAGGGAGGGACATTCAGAATTCTCAATCAAGGAGCTTTTCTGGTGCCTCTGACCAAACTACAAACCCAAGAATTCCATAGGATGTAACAATGGCAGTTACAGTGGCATCACAGTGGTGTAACTGTGCAGTGTGAAAGGGCATCAGGAAATAATTAAACCTCGGTTGTCCTCCATGCAAAGCATGTGTTCTGCCACTCAGTTATCGCTCTTTCCAACATATGAGCACAGAGCACCCAAATAAAAAAATTAATAAATAAATATTTTAAATAAAAAAAAATCCAATCATTAAAAAAAATCTGATTTTAAAGGAAATCTGAATCAAACACAAATTTGTAAGTCTTCTGTCTTAAAATTAATCATTCCTATATTAACATTCAATCTTGGAACCACATTGAATTGGCTACTATTCTATACGAAAAAGGTAGAGTGAAGGTGAGATTAGGAAAAATATCTGAGCTGAAGCATTACAATTACATGGTGGCCTTTGGTGTTTTTGCTATAATGGACTGGTGTCTCTGTTCCTCTGAAAGTGAATGGCATAAAGCAAAGTTTTCCATTTCGATTTCCATAGTGCATTTAATCACTGAAATATTTAGTTAACTTAAGAAAACACATATAGTTGTAACAGTCCATCTGTGCTTTTACATGCAGACAAAGACAAAGCCTTCTCCATTAGCAATGGGAGGTGGGAGTGGGGAACAGAAGCACTGTGGTAACCATAGCGCATAGTTTGTGTTTATTTACAACTCCAGTCTTGTCTTACTCATTTAGATTGTTATTATCTCCTCTATATTATTATCCAGTTAAAAAAACTGATGAAAGCAAAACAGTTCACACATTCTGCGTGACCCCAGCGTGATAAAGACAAGAATGCTCTTTTCATTATCAGCACTGAAATGTTCCATGATTCTCAGAGAGGCTTCCTGAAAAAAATTACAGTGGTGGGCACATAACAAACACCAGGCACTTATGCAAAAGGACAGAACTCCAGCTTTCATCCTCCATATGTATATTTGCAGTTACCCATACCCATCCTCCTTTCTTAACAAATATTAATACATATCACAAAGAAAGAGAACAAGAGAGATACAGTACAGTATTACAATGCCTGGCTCCACCGATTAGCAAAACTAGAGTCAACATTTATATTATTGTAGAGGCAAAGTTTTAATACTAGCAGAGTATCAAAATATATTGGCCATTTAACTATCTTAGGAAAAATCTTGGAGAAATTATCAGTAGACCTGAAAGAAGTGTAGGACAATCATTTTGGAGCCAAAAGTAAGCTATCAACAACAAAAGCACAAGATCATATTCTGTTGCCAGATTTTCCATCTAACATTAACACTGCCAAAAGAGAGGGAGAGAGGAGAGGAGAGGAGAGGGGAGGGGAGGGGAGGGGAGGGGAGGGGAGGAAAGGAAAGGGGAGGAAAGGAAGAAAGGAAAGGAAAGGAAAGGAAAGGAAAGGAAAGGAGAATGCAAAGCATGATACAATAATGCCAACTACAATAAATGTCTAGGAAGGATACTTGTGGTTTTGTGAAACAATGGCAGAGGAAGACATCTTAAAGTAGCCCTTTTGTCTGAGATAGGGAACCTTCAAGACATTAGATAATGACTGTCATCACCGTTGGCTATGCAGGCTGTGGTCTATGAGCATTCAGAGGGTCACACATTGCCCACCCTAGTTATCAAAGGGGAGATCACGCAGAAAGGTCATGTTTTAGAAGAATGAAACATATGTGAAATCAAGCAATAGATTCAGTAATGAGCAAGCTTCCTTCTGCTTTGTTCAGAGCTGGGCTCAGCTAGCCTAGTTATTTCCATCAACATATGTATATAGAAGCATGAATAAAAAAGTCAGGTCAGATCAAAGTCCAGTATCAGTATCATCTGACTGAGCAACCAGTCTATGAAATCCCTCCACTCACCTGAAAGTGGCAGCAATAGAAAGGTGTACTTGAAGGCTTTCTCATAGAGCCTTAATTTCTCCTTTTCTCCCTGCCACCTGACATGCTACAAGGGCAGTGTCTCAGTTGCACTGGGAAGAATGATTTTCAGGAGTGTCAAACCCCTCAGAAAACAAACAGCGGATACACATGGCACTCTGCCCTAGGAATAGTCCTGCCTTGAAAAAGGGCCAAACAAGTGAGGGCCTGACAGAAAATGACAGAAGTGCATAAAATGATTAATGATGCTGGAAAAGTGGATTAGAGTAAGGTTTCTCTCCCCCACCCCATAACGACAGAACTTGGGGCCATCCAATAAAACTAAATGGAGAATCATGAAATAAGGAAATATTTCTCTGGAAAATCCATGGTCAAACTTTATGATCAAACTCTACAATTTGTTCTTACATGATGTGGTAATGGCCAATTCATATTGCTTTAAAATACAATTTGACAGGTTCATAGAAACTAAGACTGCCAGTGGCTATTGGTCATTATAGCTATATATTATCTTCAGTAATGTTGTGTAGCAGTTTGAGTGTTGGACTAGGACAAAGGGAGGACAAGGTTCGAATCTCTGCTCAGCCATGAAAACCTACTGGGTGTCCTTGGGCAAATCACACTCTTTCAGCCTCGGAGGAAGGCAAGAACAAACCCCCGAAATTCTGCCAAGAAAACTCCTTGACAGGATCGCCTTAGGGTTGCCATAAGTCAGAAATGACTTGAAAGCACAAAACAACAAGGAAAGCAATATGTCTCTATGTGTCAGTTGCTGGAGAGCAAAAATGAGAGAATACAGTTTCACTCATGTCCCCCTAATGGGCTTCCCACGGGTGAATGGCTGGGACAGAATGTGTAAACAGAATGGGGACAAGATCAGCCTTTGGCCTGATCCAGCAGGGTAGGCCCCATGTTCTTATACAGCATTCAAGGAAATGAAAGGCATGGAGGACCCACAGAGAAGCATTCCCCAATTGTCACTGAAAGGTAAGTGGAAAGAAAAGGCAGAAGGTTACAGTAGCAGAAGCCTGATGAAGGCTGCAGCAAACTAAAATACAAGTCAGGCCCAGCTTCATCAGAGCCTGGGCTCAGCTTATAATGAGTTCAGGGGAGGGTCAAACTCTTATAAAAGAGTTCCCTTGTACAAAACCTCTTACTTCTGAACCTCAATTGCACTGCTAAGAGATCACCCTCACAGTATGTCTTCTGATCTTATCAGCTGAAATCAGTACAGCTAAAATGATGGTGTAAAGTCCTTTACTCTCTCTGCCTAGAAATGAGCCACATAACATTCAGTATCCAAACTGGGCATCCCAACACACCACTGTTATCATCATATGCCTATTTTTGCTTCTGGAAAATATCACCAGAGAGTCTTGTCAGTGCAACAAACCATGGTTATCCATGACCAGCCCCCTGATGCCTCTCCTGCAAAGAAAATATATTAGAATTTTCTCCAAAATAAAGGCCTCCACAGTCCCTGCCCCCAGACAAGGGTATCCCAATGAATTGGTTCAACTGCTGTTCTTCCTCCACCAACCCAGGTTGGCTTCTGTGGCTGCCAACACCCATTCCCTCACTAAAGACACCTACTGGAGCCACCACTATTTGGATTTTAAGATTTTAAGATAAAAAGTATGGAAGCAGAAAGCATTCTGCAATGCAAACTACAACACCCAAGCAATGGTGTTGACAAAAAGTGAGATTAGGCAAGCAACAAGCAAAGGGGACTGACTACTGTTTGTTTTTAAATGAAGCTGAAAAAGAACAATGGTATAACATGGTTCCTTCCTATTTCAGTAGCATTTCCAAATTGCTGATTATAAGGGTAAAGCTAGGGTGAACAGTGCTGATAAAGGGTAAAACAAGGCTTTCAGAACACAGCTTGGAACCTGTGCTGTCACTCCCAGTTCTTTCTTCCATTGAGAGCCCTAGAAAACGGTAGACAAGAACAGAAGACAAGCACAACAGCCCTTAAAAGTGAAGTAGACCTGTGAGAATATTTATTTATTATACTATTTTTAGCCTTTCCTATATCAAAAGATCTCAGAGTGAGATACTATCGTGAAATAATTTTAAAACATTCTATTAAATATTGCCTTGCCAGGGCTTTGAGGACTGATAGGGAAAGGTCCTGTACTAAAGCTACTGAATTGTTTATATGTTGCTTTCTTTTTTAATTAGCATGCTTTTAATTAGCATGTTTTTAATTGCATCATACAAAAGTTAAAAGCACCCTCAAAAACAGAATTTTAAAAATCAATATAATTACATTCTATTTTGAAATCTATTTTTAACTTTTATACAATGTGAAATTTCGCTCTTTTACTTTTTGTAAGTTTCTTTGAGTCTTTGGGGGAGATGAGCAAGATAAATAAAATGAAAGAATAAACATTTCAAAGCAATTCAGCATCAAAACCAGCAACCCAACAGAGAAAAATCCAAGCCAGAATCTCATTAGCTGCCCACCGCAAATATAAACACGTTCTAATGCAATGCTGAAATGAGACTAGTATCAGTGTCAATCAGGCCACCAAACAGAGTGCATTCCACCACTGGGTTACTACAGCTGAGAAAGCCTAGCCTATAAGTAGGATAAAGGCTGGCAGAAACTGTACAAAAACCCTTCAATATAATGACTTAGAGTCACTTGGGGGAGGGGGGGATTCAAACACTGGATCTTCTGTTCCTACCAGATGTTGTCCCAACCAATCTAATTGGAGTGGAACTCCCTAATCCACTTAATAAACCAACTCAGATAATCCTCGAGTCTTCCAAAAGGTTTTCTTTTGCAAGCAGGACCCACTTCCATATAGTGCTTGTCAAAGAAAAAAAAAACCTAAACCCCTTTTCTAAAATGGAAGGGCTCAGGAGGATTTGGAGTTTAACCTAGCTACTCAGAAGCTATGCCAACTTTCTGTCATTCTATTAATAATAAAGGAGCCAAATGTTAATTACATAAGGAGTCATTTCCTTTTGCTGTAAGCTGTATGCTGACCTCGTGCCACTGAGTTTGTTTGCAGTGTTCTGCTACTCTACTTTTCTACATGCACGTGCACGCACACACACACACACGCACACACACACACACACACACAGACCCCACAAGCTTACTTACTATATTGTGGATTGTGGATTCCTGGTCTAAATGGATTTACTATCTCATCATTCAATCCTGCCAGTTGCTGGGAAGGATTCAAATGTCACATTCCACCAAAGAGAAAAGGAAAGGTAAGCGGTCGGTGTGAAGTCTGAAGTGAAGCCAAAAAAGCTCATTTTAAAAGTCATGGGCAGCAAGAAACTGTGACTTGAGAGAATGCATGGTTTAACAGTTCCTATTAAATTGAACAGTAACACTTTCCCCAAAACATGCACAGAAACAAACCAGTTAAACAACATAAAGCTTTTGCGGTGCTGATCAGTATTCTGGTGGAGCAGAGAAGTAATCTGGACGGCAATCCTATATATATTTAAATCCATCCAAACAACGGAGCACTCGCATACATATGTTTAGGTTTGAAGTCTTAACTAAAAGCAAAACCAAAGTAGTTTGCATAGTTGGATTACAAAGCCAGTCTTAGTCTGAGTGAAGAGCATACTAAAATAGAAATGCTGGAACTACTGCTTTAGCCCAGCATGGTGATTAATAAAAATCATACTAAGAGTGCATGCCAATCGCTGGGGAAAATATCAGAAGGTTTTGGATCTTAATACTCATCCTGACGTGGCTCTAAACAATTCATTCCATCTGTCATAAACAGGACAGGAATTATCTTCTTTTTCCACTAGATGGCAATCAACAACACCTTTCTACAGGACACACGGGCAACTGCATCAAGCACTGAATAAGGAGTCTTCCCCTGTGTTCCATAACACGCATTTTAAATTAAATCTCAGGTCTCTCCAATTTCCAGACTCCCTAGTAGCAATCTCCTTTAATATACTGCTTAGGATACTCTTGATTTTAAGTTTTTGTTTCACTTCTTGTTAAAGATGCAAAAGAAACCACGTGTTTGTGAAGAGTTTGCTTTTGGAAAGCATATACACACAGCTGGAATCATTGTCTCTATGAAAATAAAGTTGATCTCACACAGAAGATAGACCCTTACATAAACTCTTGGGAGAAGTTGTAGAAAAGAAGTGAAAATTTTCACCCATTCAGAGTGAAGACAAGCACCACTGCCCTCACTCTTAAGTGTGCTTTATAATATCATCATACAGGAAATCTTCCTAGTGACACAGATGTGTTATGATGTTGCACTCACAATACAACCCACAACCAACCAGGCCTATTATTTCCAGTAATAGGAAGTCATTATTTGGAAGGAAACTAATGAAAGCAGTGACTTATTAAGGAATTAACAGCCAGCTTGAGAAAAATTGAAGGGGGGTGTTTCAGAAATGGCCCCACAAAAACCAAAGAGAGAAACAAGATTTCAGTCTGAAATAATGCCACCATGGTTGCTATTAATATTTTCAGACAGCTTTCAGTACACACCTTTCCATACAGGAGATGCTCATCTTCTTAGAATAATTAGACTAACGCTCAAGCATCTACTTGAAAGAAAAGAGAAGAAGTTGGAAACCAAGGGAGAAGCCTGATAAAAACCAGAGCAGACTTAATAGAAAACAGTGTCATTTCAGGCCTCAGACTGCACACTTAGAAAGATCCTGGCAGAAATATTTCTGTCTGCAATAATCTCTTCCAGTATTCATCTGGCTTCCACAACACAGGACAAGTCTACGGCAGGAACACATATCAGCTTAGTGACATGAAGGAGACAATTGAAGGAATGACATCCAAGGGAATGCTCTTTGGGGCAGTGAAGGAACTTTCTACACAGAGACAGGGACCAATACTATAAACACAAAACAAACATTTTGTTTTCCATTTAATTGCTCAAAGCACTGGTTAGTATGCCAACTGAAACTTAGATGAGACAGATACTTAGATCTGCAATGAAAACAAACAGACGGCAAAAGGCTACTGTATCTGTTAATTAAACAATGAAGTCTAGTAGTCAACTGCCATCCCATGCCAGAAAAAACACCCTTATGACTGCCAATTGTTCCTTTTAATTCCTGGATACAGCGGCTGCAATACCCCCTTCCCAGAACGCCATAAAAATGAAACAATTCAAAAAGTTTCCATGGCATGTAGAAATACTTCAGGCATGTAGAAATAGATAAAATAAATAAAAATAAATAAAAACAAGATTAAAAATAAATCCAGGAAAGACTGCTGTTGCACACTTGATAATTAAAGGTCAGCTGAACAAAATTACTATCCTGTTATTATATTTTTTCAGCCCTTCCAGAAAATGGTCAGCCTTAGACTCTGATGAGTCTTCAAAGGAATGGCATTTCACAGCTGAAGCACCAGTAATTCCTCTGTGCAAACTCTGTGCATACCATACGGGTACCAGGCAAGCCAACTGCATGAGACATTACATACATCGTGTGTGGTCATGTGAATCTTCTTTAAGATCTGCAAATAGATCCAACCAGGATTGCTGCTAAACACACAGGGAATAGGAATAACCTTTTTGTATATATTGTAGTCATCAGAAAAACTGTTCTGCCTCTCACTGAAGCCGCTGTTTGACACAGGAGGGAAGCTCCCATTGGGGCCATTAAGTTCTTAGTTATGGAGACTGCTAAAGGACCAAAGGGAGGGGATCTTCCTGAAATGAAGCTCCAACCTGTTTCTTGGACAATGGCAGCGGAGATAACAGAAAGAATCATGGGAGCTCAAAGAATAAACTTTCACATGTTATTATGAGCTTCCCAATAAAAACTGTTCACCATTGTACTCTTAAATCTGGTATCTTTATTTAGAATGGAGCCGAAATTCAAGCAGACATTGCTGATTGTGTTGCATTTGACCTAGAGCTCAGAGAAAGTATGATTTTTGGACTTCCTAGATTTTTGGACTTCCTCCTCCAACTAGAGATGTACAGCTTCTCTGAAAGCACTGTGAACAGACAAATACTGTACCCCATCTAGGCTCTACCACTACCAACTCTCTTGGCCTGGCAGGAGTCCTCTTGAAGGACTTTAAAGCAGTGATCCAGGAAGCTGTGCAGTAAAAGTGTTCGGTACCATCACATGTTTAGAAGCCCGAATAAGTAATATTCCGATTTATATGGAGGTTCAGTTATGAATGCTGACTTATTTCTATGTTGTTTCTGTTGGAAAAGGATTGCTGTGACCTTTGTTCCAACTAAAAATACTATGATGTGCATGTGGAAAGCACCTGGGAGATGACTGTGCAAAGCATGAGGTAATCCCCATGGGACAATAAGGCTGAGTCATAGTAATATGAAACCTGAGCAAGGGGTTTCGTCAGCCATGGTGACATGTAATCCAGGCTGGGGTTACATCAGCTAGTCCCTGTGTATATAAAGATATAAGCTCTGCTAAACCTTTCTCTCGGTCTCCCTGATTCTGGCTGGAGGCTTTGCCGGAGCATATCTCTACCTGATATGGTGATGGAATGCTGAATCTTTGTTGAAGGATCTCCAAACCTGTACAGATGTATATATTGGAACTGAAGAATAAAAAGCCTCCAGGTATATTTTTGGATGACAACGCTGTGTGCTAGTGTTCTTAGTGGGCAACTTTTGGGGTCAGAGCAGTGCTGCATGATATACTCTGCTGCACACGCTTCTTGTTGCTGTGTTTTCAACTCTGCCGTATGTTTGTTTTGCTTGCCTCTGAGCCACGTTGGTGAGAGCACAGCAGTATGAGGGAGGATTTAGTGCAGTCTGCCTAAGTCCCATCATCCACCTTCCCTCCAGAGTTTCCTCCTCCCATGATAGAAGAGAAAGGTGAATGCATTGGGGGTTTTTTTTCAATTACTCTTTTCATTTATTATTAACAACTGATTCTTCAGTTTTGCCTCTCTACCTTACCATCTTCTAAAAGTTTCTACTCATGCTTTTCAACCAAGTAGCAAAGTAGAGTAGCAAACACGGGTTGAACATTTCAGTTTTATAACACATACAGAACACATCCTGAAGTAGGCTTAGATTCTATTGGACTATTTCTACTCCTGGAATATAACTTCCAAGGAGAACCCTGAACTCCACACCAGTGCCTGAGGGCACGTTTAGGAGTAACATATTTACAGACGACCTAACGAAATCAATTTTCTCTCCTTTGCGAGAGGGGACATGGTTTTCTTTGCGATGCTGCTAGGGTTGGTTGAGAGAGGTTGGTTTGCATTTTACAGTGAGTCTAAACTATTAAACTGTTAAACTACTTTAGAAAGGGAAAAGGAAGTTGTACTCGAAGCAGTTGGGAGAAACACATTATCAAGAAACAAAACTATGGCCCACAGACTGGACATGCTCAATACTCATTCTAATCCCCAAGAAAGGGGATGCCAGGGACTGAAGTAACCACAAGACTATTTGCATTAATCTCCCATGCAAGCAGAGGAATGCTCAAAAATTCTACAACAAAATTCTACAAAATTCTACTATACGAAGCAAGAAATGCCAGATTTCCATACAGGGTTCAGAAAAGGAAAAAGATCAAATGGCAAACACAGATTGGATAATAGAGTGCACCAAAGAATTTAAGAAGAAAATCAGTTTGTACTTTATAGATTTATAACAAAGCTTTCGATTGTCTATATCATGAAAATCTATGGATTGTTCTTAAAGAAATAGGTGTGCCACAACATTTGATTGTCCTCACACATAACCTGTTCTCAGAAGAAGAGGTCACTATGAGGATGGAATACAGAAAAACAGAATGGTTTCCAACTGGCAAGGCTGATTTGGTCACCCTATCTGTTTACTTTGTACACTAAATCTATCCCATGTAAAGCTGGATTAGATCCAGAGGAAAGAGGATGAAAATTGGAAGAAGGAATATCAACAATTTAAGATATGTAGATGACACCATGCTACTAGCAGAGAATAGCAAAGACTTGGAATTACTATTGAACAAAGGAAGTTGGTGCAAAACCAGGTTTACCGTTGAACATTAAGGGAAAAAAAGTTACAACCACAGTTGACTTATATTTCTTTAAAGGAGACTATGAAGACATTGAAAATAGTCAAAGATTTCCTTTAACTTGGCAGCAGGTTCCACCTTACCCCAAAGGCCAAGATGGCTAAACTGAGACTGTCATACTTTGGATATATCATGAGAAGACACGACTCACCAGAAAATATAATAGTTCTTGGCAAGGCTTTGACAGCAGTTAACAACTAAGCTATTAAGTTCTGTTGAATTTTTTCTTTGCAGGGATGCTTAGCTCAGACGAAAAAAAATGTGAATGTTCGTCCCATGCTGGTCCACACTATAAGAGATTTTACACAGTTTTGATGCTTTTTCCTATTTCAGGACTTTTCTGAGAATATTTCACAACGTTTTTATGGCTCCAAAGCATACTACCGATGTAAGTAATGAACAGGCATGGGTCAACTCAGAGGAGGCTTCTTCTGGAAGTATACTATGGCTGAGATACTACATAGGACAATGCAGGACCAGGGGAAGGTTCTAGATACCTCATCCTCTCCATCTGGATGTGGGACTGAAAGACCAAGGCAATGTTATAATCAGCAGCTCCAGCATCATTGCTGATCACAAAACAGATCTGTTAAGGTATTAGCCTTAGCTTCTAGTCTTCCAGCATGATAAGCTTAAGTTGACAAGAGACATCTATAGCACTCAGCACAAAGCAGCTGCTTATTTGATCATTGAATATTCCCTTAGATTAGCAGGAACCTGGCTGAAGACTTTTATTTTGTTTTAGAGCCCTCAGAGGCAATTGTGTAGATAAAGCTGTTTAGCAACAACACCTGTATGACAGCCTGAACAAGTAAAATTCAGCTTTACAGTTGCATCTTATGTAAGTATGTTCAATCAGCTTTAAAGTTCCATCATTCTCCTCATATAGGGCCCTTTCAGACAATAATAGCACTGTGATTCCACTTTAACAGGCATGGTTCCGTATTATGGAATGCTGAAGTTTGCAGTTTAGGGAGGAACATTTAGAATGGCACACTGTTTCCAATTTCTATGCAACACTGTGAAAACTGGAAAGTGAAGAAAGCTAACAAAAAGAGAATCAATTCATTTGGAATGTGGTGCTGGAGGAGAGTTCTACAAATACCAAATAAACTGGTTCTGAAGCAAATGTGCTGAATACTCATATTTTGCTATATATTGCTGCTTTTAGTTCCATATGTATTGCAAGCTACTTTGACTATGACTGCCTTTCAAAAAAGCAGCATACAAGCAGATGTCTCAACCCTGGCTGAGGAAGCATAATAATAGGGTAAATACCACTTTCTTTGGCTGACACCTCCCTTGTAACTGTTCATCCTTGTCTTGTGTCTTCACCCACAGAAAGAGAAAATGCAGCCGTGAGATCATTCTGCCTAAATGGTAAATAATGCTTAATCAGCTTACAGGACAAGATAACAGCAAGAAGTTGAAGTGTCATTCAGAAGAATGTATTATAATCATTTGCTGCAGCTCAGCTTTCCAATTGCTACTGTTAGCACTTGACATTTTAAAAGCAACAAGAGGCGCTGCAGACTACATGCATTTTGCTCTACTTCTTATGAACTTGGGGCTTGAGAAAGAAAGGTTCATGGGTGATACTTCAGTTCCATTATGCCCTTGGATTTACTATGTCCACAATATGCAATGCGACCATTCCTGAGACAATCTGCAAAGGTTTTTCTCGCTGTTGCTGTGCACTTACATAGAATCAGAGAGTGCAAAAGGGTACCATAGGCCATCAAGTCCAACTCCTGCTCAATACAGGATCTCCAGCAGAAGCGTCTAAGCATATAATTGTCCAGTCTCTTTTTGAAGACTTCCAGAGAGAGAGAGAGATGCCACCATTTCTCTAGGCCAGCGGTTCTTAACCCCCACCAGGTCTACAATGTCCTCACAAGGAGTCCATGAACCAGATTTGAAGAAATGTTATGAGTTACAGTGAAAGAAAGAAAGAGAGAAAGAAAGAAAGAGAGAAAGAAAGAAAGGAAGGAAGGAAGGAAGGAAGGAAGGAAGGAAGGAAGGAAGGAAGGAGATCATTGCGATAAAATTATAATAGGAGTGTGTGCATTTACTTATTTCTCCATTTTCTCCAAATCTGAAGACCTTTGATGAGCAACTTTAAATTAATATTTAGTTAAGTCTTGGTGGTCCACAACAACAAATGGCATTTAAAAGGGTTCTGTGGTTAAAAAAGGGGGGGCTTAAGAACTGCTGCTCTAGGTAATTGGTTCCACTGCCAAACTGCTCTTATTTCAAAGAATTGCCTTCTAATGTTCTTTTTCAAACTACTCTCTTGTGATTTCAAATCATTACACCTAGTCCTAGCCTTCCAGGTCAGCAGAGAACAGGTCTGCCTCTCCTCTCTGTGACAACCCTTGATGTATTTAAAGTCCGCAATCATGTCACCCCTCAGTCTTCTCTTCACCAAACTGAACGTGCCCAGCTTCTTCAACCTTTCCTCATATGTTCTCCATAACTTTTATCTCTGTTTCTCTTCTCTGGACTCACTTCAACTTGTCTATATCCTTCTTCTATATCCTCCTTCTATATTCTTCTTAAAACGAGGCTCCCACAACTGAATGCAATACTCCAGGTGAAGCTTGCTCAGTGCAGAATATAGTTGGACTATTGCTTCATTCAACTTGGAGAGAGATAGCATTTGTCTTCTTTGCTGAAGCACCACATGGCTGGCTCATGTTCAACTTATGATAAACAAGATTCCCAATGTCCTTTTCACATGTAGTACTGCTCAGCCATGTATTCCCCCCACCCCAATCCTATAACTGTGTATTGTGGCTTCAATGCAGAACTTTGAATTTGTCTCCCCACTGCATTTCATTTTATTAATTTCTGCTCAGTTTTCTAGTTATCAAGGTCCTTTTGAATTCTATTCTTATTTTCCAATATGTTAGCCACCCCTCCCAATTTTGTATCATCTGCAAACTTGATAAAGATTCTCTTCGCCTTGTCACCTAAGTCATTGATAAAAATGTTGAGAGTAATGGCCCCAGAACTGAACCCTAAGGTAATCCACTCGAGCCCTCCTTCCAGGTTGAAGTACAGACATTGATGACAACTCTTTGATCATGGTTTTCCAACCAATTATGGATTTATCTGATTAGGCTTCCATCTACTCCACATTTAATCAGTTTGCTAATCAAAATATTATAGGAGACCTTATCAAACGCTTTGCTGAAATCCAGATAGATGACATCCACATCATTTCCACTATCTACTAAACTAACCACCTGATCAAAAGGAAGGAAGGAAGGAAGGAAGGAAGGAAGGAAGGAAGGAAGGATAAGATAGTTTTGCAGGATTTGTTCTAGACAAACCCATCCTGGCTCCTTCTGATCACTGCATTATCGTCAGGATACTTGCAGACAGACTCATGTATAATCCATTCCAATATTTTTCCTGGTATTGACGTCAGGCTGACTGGCCTGTAGTTTACTGGACTCTCTTTTCTGCCTTTTTTGAAAAGAGGCACAACATTTGCTCATCTCCAGTCCTCACTCATTCTCCAAAATTTCTCAAATAATGGCAAGTTGTTCTGCAAGTATGTCAGCAAATTCCTTCAATGCTCTGGGATGCAGTTCATCTGGACCTGTAGAACTGAACTGATTTAGGCTAACTAGGTGATTGTTGATCAACACTGTATCAGTCTCGCTTTGCAATCCAGACTCCTTGACAAGATCTCTGCTGCTACATGGAAGCATACAGTTCTCTTTTGGGGAAAACAATAAACCAAACTGGTAGTGAACAGTTCTGCCTTTTCATTGTAATCTATTAGCATTTTACCATCCCTGCTGCAGTTATCTGATTTACAGAATAAATGGCAGCAGTCACTGGTTTAAATGCATCACGCACATAAACATGTTGTCTCATGCTGGATCCAGACAAACAGTCAGGCACAGAAAGAGTTTAAGGACAGCTTAGAGTAAGATGCTGAAGTGATAAAAAGCTGAAGCTGCTAACAAGACTGCTTCACTCAATATTTGGAGAGTGGTTGCTTTTGTTTCAAAAAGGGATGTTCTGCAGAAGAGAGAATACATTTCCCAACCGGATGACAGGAAAAGGCAGCTCTGTCTTTCAAGCTTTACATTGTCCCCTTTTGGTATAGAGTAATCTAAAAAGAGTACTTCTGCATTTTCTTAGTTTCCACATTTTTTAAAGTCATTGCAACATGGCTGTGCTTTCAAGCATATGCTCCAACAATGGTGAGGCTCTCTGGAATTTTACATGGAAATTCATAGGAGATTAAAAGGGCAGCACTTAGTGTAGCAGCTGCTATATTGGACAAAACAGGGACACAGGATGAACCTTGGGCTAGAGAACAGGCATAATTTTATGAACTACTGTACTTTGAGATCTATGTTGTACCTTGAGTCCAGCATGAATCCCAAACCAAATAATTATGGGAAGCTGACAGATCAGTGTTTCAATTTACCACCTCTCATCATTTTTGCTAAAAGATGCATTAGTATTTATGTTCTGATTAAAAAAAAAAAGAAATGTATGAAAACTGACTCATTTCAATATACAGTTGGCCCTCCACCTTTGCAGGTTTTACTTTTATGGATTTGATTATTTGTGATTATTTCTCTCATCCCTGCCTTCCCACCTCAAGCACTTCTTTTTCAGGAACGCTCCCTTTCAGTGGCTCCAATCAGGCTGTGCAGCCCTTTAAAACCCTCCTCCTCCTCCTCCACCTGCCACTGCTTGATCAGCTATGAACGGTTCGCAGCCCAGTGTCTCAGCACCACAAACCCTCTCCTAATGCCCCCCCTCCCATACACACAGAAGGAGACTCGAAAGAGAGAAGATATATAGGACCATCATGCCAATTTCTTCCCCTTTCCCTCTCCTTTCCCTGACCTGATTTTAACCCTGGGTGCTTGCTTTCCCCACCCTGCCTCAGTCCCCTTCCCCCCGACACATACATATTTTGATATTCACTATTTTTCTGCTTTTGCAAGGGTCCCATGCCTCTAATCCTAACAAATGTGGAGGGTCAATTCTATAAGAATCAATAATACCAAAAGTTTTCTCCCTGATGGTTGAGATGATGAAAAAAATTGTGTACCCTTCAATTATTTTTTACATGGGGTGGGTTGCAAAAAATTGTTTGTGCTAGATTTTGCACTGAAAACAGTGGGATTTTTTTTGCTAAAAACAAGTGATTTCTTTCTTTCTTTCTTTTTTTCTAATCAGTCTTCCTGATGGCTGACTGACCACATCAGCCCACACACAGAAGGCAGTTTCAGGGGCTTTGTAAACAAGTCTTGGTTCTTCTATATTTTTCTATCCTAACTATAACAAATTTCCCAAAAACAGTATAAGTGAAGGCGTTTTACCTTACTATAAGTATCCAGAGTGGTTACTTCTGTTTTTACAGCCATATGTTCACAACACTACTTACTACATTCTGTTAGTATAAACAACACACACTCTTACATCAGCAAATTGAGAAGATAATTCTGCTAGATTGCTAATAGTGGGTTCAAGACCAAACTGACTGGTGCTTGTTTTGGAAAGCAGTAGAGCAGCAGAGTGTCCATATTACACACTACTGTTACAGTCCCTAATTAATTGCATTTGAAGACTATGCCTTCCTTGTGACCTCTATCTTCATCAAAATCAACTGCATTCCTTCAATCAAAGCAAGCTGCCAAAGATCATCTGATGACAAAGATCTTCTTTGTGCCCCAAAAGATTAGTGCTTTTAGCTACAGGAGACTTCTCTCACTAGTAGTGACGTGCTTGTATGTTCTCTCAGCCTTCAAAAGCCCACAGTAACTCACCATAGTGTGGCCTTCCACATGGCTTCATTCAAAGAGAATAGAAACACAACAAAGCAGCAACAGCAAACTCCTTTCAAAACATGTTTGTGATGTGAGCTCAGAAACCCACTGGAAGCCAATGCAGTTGGTTTGAGACCTGGCATGCACTTTGTTATCTCCATCCCCTCCTTCCTGAATTAGGCTGAAGAAAAAAAAAAATATTGCTATTTAAAGTTGCTATACATTCCTCTAAATCAGCCACCTTATAAATTCTGAGCAAGCAGTTTAGTCTATGTGCTATACACAAGCTGCACTCAGAATACTTCAGTCACCATTAGAAAAGTTAAAAAGGAGGAAGGGAGGGGAAGGGGAAAAAAGGGGTGTGTGGCAGCACCTTTAAGACTAACTGGTTTTCATTTTAGCATGAGCTTTCATAGATATAAACCCATTTCTTCAGATGCAGTAGGGAGTGATGTTAAAGCCTTAGGTTATATAAAGGATAGTGAGAGTGGAACAGAATGTGCTAGGATCCAGAAAGATGTAAATTATGTCCCTTGCCCTAAATTTTCAATAGGTTGGGTGAAGTGATTCAGGTCTTTCAGATCTTTACTGTGTTCAATTAGAGATGATGTGTGAAAGCAATAAATCTGCTTACAAAAAGTCACTCTCCCTGGGTTCAAAACTCTCTCTGGGAAAACTCGTATGTGCAGTATTGTATTAATATATGTAGCACACCATGAAATCACGGTCTTTGTCCTTACTTCTGCTAATGGACTAGAATTTGCGAATATAATTCAATTCAGCTGTTTCTCCTTCTAGTTTTCCTATCGAATTTTTTTGTTCAAGTACTGTGATTTGTAAATCTCTTACTGTATGTCCAGGAAGGCTGAAATGTTCTGCAACTGGTTTTGAGGTACTACCATTTCTAATGTCAGATTTGAGTTCGTTCACTCTCTTGCGTAGAGACTGTCCTGTTTGTCTACTGTAGAGCATACACGGGCATTGCTGGCACAGGAAAGCATGTATTACATTGGAGGAAAAGCAAGTTAATGCACCTCTGACATTGTGGGTGATATTACTAGCCCCTGTAATATTGCTCTCAATAACATAAATAAGAGCAGCTACTCAGTCACACTATGTTATAGTCATTCTATAACAAATTGTTCTCAGGGCAACTAACATAAATCCAGTAAAATCTTCATATGACTGACACACAGAGAAAATAAACAAAGAATCAATTTGAAACAAAGACAGACTAAAACTCAAAGGGTTTCACAGGGCTAAAACCGCTTTAAAATGTAAATTGGACAGCTAGAATATATAGCAATTTAAATTAACTGTTAAGAATAAATAACTGTTAAGAATAAATAACTGTTAAGAATAAAATGATATCTGCCTTGCTTCATTATTAGGGTAGTAACCAGGCAGACCCCTCTAGGGTAGACCATTCATATCTGGACCTGACTGCTGAGAAGACCTCTCCTAATGGAGACTTGGCAAACTTTAGTATGGAAGGGCAATGAAAGGAGGGTCTTTGATAAAATCTTTGGGTTGAAGAAGCAGTACATTGGAAGGCACAGAGACATATATGTGTGTGTGTGTACATGCACACGTGCACACACAGACTCACACACACACTTACTGGTATCACTGCAAAAGACATCACTCTATGAAAGCAGCAACAGCAACATTAAACTGGCAAAAGCCCAATAAACATCAGAACATTAAGTACACTTACTCTAAAAGGAACAAAGCTCTATAAGATACAGATGTTATTTCTGTACTTCCTTTCAACAAGCTGCAGTGTGTTTCTTAGTAGTCTTATACTGAACAGGAAATACAAGCCTTCCAAACTTTTAAGCTTTTCTTCCTTCCTTCAAAGTTTGCAGGAAGAGGAGTATGAATACTGATTGAAGCAAAGACAACTAAAACAATCTAAGTGACAGACAACACTTAGCCTTTTAAACCATATTTCAACCAGGCTGGGAACGTGGTGCAACTGTTTGGCATTAAAATATGTTTTCCTATTAATCCCACAACAGATCCATGTTAACTTTTAATATATTAGCTCATTCTTTAAAAAAAAATATTAAGCCTAGAATCAGAAAGACGGTAAACTCACATAAAATTCTCAGGTTCCTCATCAGAACATAATCCAACACTATTCAAGATTAGTCCTAGCTTAGTGTGAGCTATTTCACATCTCTTCTAAATTTACACAATTATACATTTTAATTTTCCAGTTTTTCTTTATTGAAAACGATCCTCCTAGAAAGCAGAGATCAAGACTGACAAAGATCCCTTCAAAGGACAGAAATGTGTTGGCTGCTTCTGCTGAATCATCAGTCATGGCTTGATTCCCTCCAGATGTTTTGGACTGCAATACCCATTCACCCTCGTCAATACTGCAAATGGTCAGATTTTATGAAGCTATAGTCCCAAACGTCCGGAGGGCATCATGTTAGGGAATCCTGCGTCAAGAAGTTAGAAGACAGAGAGTATGGCATAGTGACAGAGAATAGTTAGCCCCTGTAATCCTTTGACCACTGAGCCACGGAAGTTTCTTCTTGTTGCCCAGAGATGCTCTACCTGTCAGTGCTTTTGTCCAGCCCTTCCTCATTTCACAGCAGTAAAACAATTTATTAACAAGCAAGAAAAAACATGAGAATATCTTTAATAATCAACTGAAAATTATGGAAGTGTGACTAGTTCATTAGATGCCTCAATTTCCCATGTGCATCATCTTTGTTTCTAAATCCTATTACAGTTTTTAATAAATAAGGTATAAGGTATAAAATTTCGGTCACAGTGGAGGATGGGATAAATCCCCTGAAGTGTAAACTATGACATAGTTCAATTCCTTCTCAGTTGGCTCAGGTTTTGTAATTACTACTCCAAGTAATATTGTGTAGAGAATTCCATATAAAACCCAAAGAGTGAGAGACAGAGAAGAGAGAGAGAGAGAGAGAGACTTTTGAGTACTGGTTTCTATCATATAATACTTCTTCTAAAAACAATTCTCTCTCTTGAAATTTGGGCAGTCTTTTTATTGCACCTTCAGCAGAAAGGTGGCAAAGCCACTGAGAATCCCTATCTCACTGTTTTGCAGACTGAATCTAGCCCAGATCTGCCAGCTAGCTCTCTCTGCTGGAAACCAAGACTGAAGGCAAGAACAGAGTCTCATATTTACAAAAGAGCACACATATATGTGAAGTCCAAACAAGACACAATGGCATACCAATCCCTATAAAGAAAAATGGATGCTAGAAGATTTAGAGCATACTGGAGAGTGATACAGGATCTCTGTCCTTGCCTCTGCTTTTCTTCAATCCCGTGCATTAAACTATTGTTCACCACTCATTTTTTTCTTCCAGTGAGGATCCTAAACCAGAATTAAACCCTTCTCCCAAAATAACCAGAAAGACAAGGATTCAGCCTTTCTCTTCACTCACCCCTAAAATGGTGCTTTAGCTTGTTCCTATATTACATGTATTTGGATACCACCTGATTCTGAGCTAGCACGCTGCCTCTGGCTTGGCCCTTAAGGCACAGCTCAAAAACCCAAAAAGTTAATTTTGGACAATTCCTAGAACTCACCAGCCAGTATGGGCCAAAAAATATGGGAGTTCCATATTTAAATAACTTTTCCAAGCAACACTTCAGGGGGAAAAATTGGCCTTCTTTCAAATAGCTCCTGACAACACAAGCAGTTTTCAAATTCTACTCCACCCACCCTTTCTACTGCATAGCATGCATACACAGGTCAGTGTATGACTAGTTATATTTGCATACTACTTGTGTTGGAAGAAATGTTGAATTATACATTTATGGTAAAATACTGAAGTGTTTTTTGCAAGAGGTAAGAAGGTGAGAAAATCAGAAAGCAGGCGTTGCCCTGATCCACAGAAGGGAACATAGGAAAGATTTAATTCCACATTTGATTTTTTGACTGTACCAGTGTTTGTTAGTGCTATTTGCAAAGTGACTGGACTACACACTGAAGATCTTGCCAGAGCTATTTATCTGGCTGAGTGATACCCCCTGAAGACCTGAATGCAATTATGATTCATTATCAGATCTTCTGGTGATCCATACTGCACTCAACTATCCCCTTTCCCACCCCAAAGACCTGCTATGCAACTAGGTAATGTTTATACAAAGCAGCTGTGAAACTAATGGCAAATGCACTTGGAACATCCAAAGCCTTGGCAAGCCCAGAAGGAATCACCAACACTGACTGCATATATGCAAAGAAAGATGAATCATATTTATGTCAGCCATCCAGGCTTCATAATCTCTAGTGCTCCCAACAACTAGACTCTCTAGCCATCATGTATTTACAATTCTTCACAATTTTAATCACAGAAAATTGTTCATCCAGAAAAAACTCCGACTGCCTTCAAAATATAAGGCAAGGGACCATGCTAATCAGCAGAACTGCTATCCCCACCTCCTACCTGCCTATTTCCAATTCCTTCCTCATTTTGGTCTGACTTGGTAGTGTGCTGATTCTCCCAGCAGTGGATGGCATCTACCATGCCATTTCCCTTATATATCCCCATGTCACACACACCGGGAATGTGGCCATTTTATAAAACCCTTCACAATAAATATTAGTCCTGAGCCCATCTTTCTGATGCTCCCTTCAGCTATACAGTCTTCACACTGGACGATGATTTTTTTTCTGTAGGTATAATATTCCAGTGGATCAGAATCAGAGCTACAGAATAGAGCTAATAGAGCAAGGGAAGAAACCTCAACATAAGTATGACATCAAAAACCCTGTCACAGCTTACTGTGGCTAGGAAATTGAAGTCAAATTATTTATTCCTCCCCTAAAAAAAACAAAAAAACCTGAACCAGACAGAGATTTGAATTTCATGGTTAGGAGGGGCATTTTGGGAGAACAAGGTGGGGGTTAGGATCCTGAGGAGCAGTCACCTCCATAGGTTCAGTTCTGGGCCTGCCCTCACCAGCAGCAGGACAGACCTTCCCACAAAGCTCTTCACAGCTGCCTTCCCTACTGGCAGAGCAGCATTAATGCTGCTTCCTATAGCCTCTCACCTGGCCAGATGCTGGCTGTAGGATTCTACCCTTATGTAACTAGACTATCAAGGCCAGTTCTTAACATTTAGGAACACAGAAGAACTAGAAGTACTGCCTATGTGGTTCTCTTTCCTTGATTGTTACTCCAATAATCTTTAGGTATTCTAGGATCCATTTACCAACACTAAAAAGAAATTGGAAATTCAGAACATTAGTTATATATGTTGTATTTTTTAAAAAAAGAATGGTTTATATAATGATTACCAAACATTACAGAAAACATGTCACTAATTAAACAATTTCATGAACCACAAGGTAGCCACCATGGATATCAAAAGACATTTTTGTATCTCATATGATAAAATATAATTTAGCCATACAGTCCATGTGTCCATAAAGAACCATTGGCAGAGACATGTGTTTTACAGGGTATTCAGACTTAAGATGATAATGATGTTAATAAGCTGTGATGGCTTCCCTTTGCTTAAGACAGAAACATATAAGAGAGTGCAGCAGACCTTGCTATAAAAATAGCTCTAGAAAGAGAAGGTGCTGCGATGCAAATAGTAATGCAAGCATTAAGCCAGGAAGGGATGGGGTTGGAGGAACGCTCACGAAAGGACGTTAGAAAGCAGTCAGTCCTAAACTGCTTACTTAAAATGAGGCAGCCCTGCAACTAAGTTATTTCAAACTGTATTCAGGGAAAGCCCAGTGTTAGCTGAAAGCTTAGCTAGGATTATTCAATGGAAACATAAAAAGAATGCTACCAGATCAGACCAGAGACCTGCTTGGTCCAGCATCCTGTTTCCCACCAGAGTGAGGCAGTCCAAAAGCAGGAAATGGAGTGAACAGCTTTCCTGAATAACAGCTTGTCTAATATTGCTGATCTAACCCTACAGTTAGCATCTCCAGAGAACCAGGCACACATTGTTCACATAGGGTAACAATGAGGAGGTGCGATTTTGGCCAGAACTCCATGTGAACCTAGTTTATGTTTTAAATCACTTCCTAAAATAAAGATGAACACATGGGTGGAATTCTTTGATAGGCCTGTGAGGAAAAAAGTTCTCAAAAGCAGAATGGCAAAGCACCACAAGCTCCCCCCACTGCTTTGTTCTACATCTGAGGCCTTTGATCCAAATGCTCCTGCAGTAGCAGCAGCTAAAGCAACCACAGAGAACACCCACAGGAAACAGGGCCCTATCAGTAGTGGCACCAGTTTCGAGCAATGCCTTCCCCAAAGTTGCACCAGTCCCCCCATCTCCATATTGGGTTCTTCTATTCCAGACCAAGACCCTACTCTATATGAAGGCTTTGATTATGGTTTCTGAATGTGATGCTATTTTTGATTGTTTTATTCCACTATTACTTCAAAGTTGCTACTGCAAACGTGGAAGGAATTACTGTCTTTTTTAGCTGCTTACTTATGCAATTTGTGCTTTGTATTTCATTTGTGTATAGTATTATGAGTTTATTTTTTTTAATACGACTTCATTTCTTTGAAACGCTTTGGATCCATCTTTGACGAAAGAAAGTGGAGGTTATAACTGTAGTAACAACTAAGGTAAGTTACCGCTCCCCCACAAATTGCTAGATTGCCTACTGAAATCTACCAACATCAGCCATCTACAGCCTGAAGATTTTTTTTAAAAAAGAAAATGACATAACTTGGTTTCCTGCTGCACTTGCATAAAAGTAATTGATTGCTGGAGGAAAAGAATTTAAGGACTATTTCCAATTTTTGCCATGTTTCACAGAATCTAGGCGTAAATTGGGCTTCTCGTCAAGAACTTTGCTTTCCATTAAGTTTTCTAATGATGTACGATGTATTCAAAGCATTTTATTCATACCAAATGTAAATAATTTGGTCCAAATGGAGCATGAAATAAAAGCTTCATGTGACTCCATAATGTCATTCCATTGGCAAGTTCTTCAGTCGAGGACACAAATAAAGAACAGCAAGGCTGTTTCATAATTGGACCAGATGAAGTGGGCAGGCAAAGGCCTAAAAGAAGGGGCAAAAAGCAATCAACAGATGCTGTACGGAAGGCAGAACCAAGCTAGCAGCTATAGCCTTGCGTCATCTCCATCCTTCTCTCATCTCCTTCACCTACCCGTTTCCTTCGTAATAGCTCGCCAGAATGACTTGTCTCCTAGCAACACCAGGGCAACAAAAGCATCAACCAAAGTAAGTAATGCTTCATCTTGCTGCATTTTTGGTTTTATTTCAGCCCATTTATCCCTGCCATTCAGGTCTGCACTATCTCCAAAACAAAGTGGGGGAAGACATTTTATAGAGAGCTTTGTCCTGTAGAGCTTAAGCCTTCTAAGAAAGAGCACAATGTTCTCCCCTAAAATGTCATGATTAGCAAAGTTAGCATATTGGGTCCTAGTTTCAACAATCTGCAAAGTGCTTCCTGAGGTCAATGTGAAGAGACAAATGCTAAGCCAACAGGGAATTTTTCGGAACAAAAAGAAGCATGCTATTTAAAGAGGCTGAAATATGATCACAATTAGTTCTTATCTAGATGCAACGCCAAATCCAAGGGGTTGACAAGGGAAGTATTTAATCTAGGCTGCTTCTCCAAATCAAGACAACAATTTTAAAAAAGGAAAACTCATTGGAAACTGACGTCCTGGCCAAACCATATGTACAATTACTTCAAAAGAAATACCATGGAGTTCAGTGGGACTTGTTCAGTGGAATTTACTCACTAAACAACACTGCTCATTCAGCCAGCTGTAGTAAAAACAAAACACACACTTCCTCCAACTGATACTCAGGATTAATTCTCAGCTCTACTGACAACAGTGAGATTTACTTCTGAGTAGACACAGAACTTCAACTGTTTGCTTTAAAATGAGACTGAGATGTATGGCTGTAGTTGCGAATGGACCTTTCCAAATAAATTTCACATCAACTCCAGAAATATCTTTCTTCCAGAATAAATTATACTTGTCTTCCATAATACAGTGCACCAGAGGAAAAAGAAGTATAATATCCCTAAATTATGTAAGAATTTAAATTAGCTATTTGGAAGCAGTTTAAACAAGACCTGAGTTAAATTTTGCTCCACAGTGTAACATGCACAGACAATCTGGATAAATGGAGCAAAAGAAATACATGAGGATACGTGTTCTTCTTGCTAGATTAAAGTCTTTTGTCTTTTTTAACAGTCTTTAAAACAGTTGAACTTATCTCTCCCTCTTTTAAGCAAGGAGACAAAATCTTGTGAGTACTAGAAAGAGGACTGTGAGAGACTTTGGAACACCCAGCAAGAAGGTCGAAAAGAACAATGGAAAGAAATAAACAGTTATTTAAGGTTTTATTTTCCTTACTCCTGTATAATTATTGTTTTGTGGAGACCTGAAACTTTCCAGGCAGAATTTCCTGTACTCAGCTGAGTGACGGAAATTCTCATGACGTCTTCTCTCTTGTTTTCCTTTGCCATGTGAGCTTCAAGTGAGACTGTTAATAATTCCCCCTTCCCTTCTGCAAACTTTGATATTAAACACCTGTGGCTTGGTGAGCAGATGCAGAAGCAGACAGGGCTTCTGCATCTTTAACAGCCAGGAAGAAAGAGAAATTTCAGCAGGGGTATCTTTCATTTTCTTCCTCTAACTGCAAGAGTAAGCCAGAATGGGGGAAATGAACGAGTAAATCACTGTCCACTACAATGTGTTCATATCTGAGACTAGGGGACAAATAAAAATAATTCACTTTAACGTATATACTGCGTGCATGTGGGGCATATGGCTGCATTCTTCTGTTTTATGCATTACTCCATTAAGTAGAGTGGGTTAGATCCTAGCTTATTGTTCCACAAAACAATAAAACTAATTCAGTAATGAATCAGCTGTTCTTTCACCAAAATGCAGTCAGAGGTGAAGGGTGAGTTGGAATTGAGTGTTGAACTTTAATTACTTCCCTTCTATACTACACACAGAGAGCACACGTCAGACTTGTAACAGCTCCACTAATCCCAAGGGTTACTAGTCAGATTCATCTTGGGTAATGGAGGGGGTGCTTAATGTTGCTTCTCAGACATATATTTGAAAGGAATTGATACAAAGGTCCAATTATTTTGACAAAAAACATAAGCACAAAGCCCAGCAAGAGTTTTAGGGAAAGTTCACCACTGCATATGTGAACGTGCCATCAAATTGCCTGTCAAGCTACAGTCACCTCCATGGAATTGACTGGATTTTCTTAGGCAAGGCAAGGTGTTTTGCTATTGCGTTCTTCTGACTATAACTTCTAGGGCCTGGTATTCTTTGGTGACCCCCATCCAAGTACTAACCAGACCTGATCCTGCTTAGCTTCCAAGATCAGAGGGGATCTGGTGCCTTCAGGGACCTTTAAACTAAGAAGAGAGAAAGGAGGAGTTCAACATAATCCGTGAGGTTCTCTTTGTTTGGATCAGCATTCATACATGTCAGGAGCATGGCCCAGATGCATTCACATGGAAAGGGGTGCTGACACCACGCCTAACAGGCCCTACCAAGATAAATGACATGTGAGCCTAGACATTTGCCCAACTATGCCAAGTGCTAAGACCAAGTCTGCTGTCTATCACCTGTACAAATAAACACAGGTGTTATGGTACAAGGATTGGGAACAATGGTAGTTCCAAATGCCATCAGCTCTATAGACTAAGTTGGAACTGAGCTGTGCTTTGCAGCCTGCCAAGCTATTACACTAAGAGTTATTTGTGAATACATTTGTACAGAACAAAGGTGAACTTTCTATGATTGTAATGCCCTGATTGTAAGAGTTACCTCTCTGCTTTTTTTGCTTTGATCTCTCCATTTGCCCTTAGCCCTACCCATTTCTGGAACATGGCCCCTACGAATCATCCCAATTTGGAATTTAATCCTTGGGCCAAATATTTCTGCCTCTTGTTGTACAGAAAAATAAATATAAAGGACAAGAGCATTTTAATCTGAAGGCCTGAATTCCATTCTTTTCCACTTTCAAGCTACTTCGCTAGAACACTCAAGCAGCAGCAGCAACATCAATACTGGTGGTATCATGGATTCTCTTCTCCTGAATGACACATGTCTGACATGCTGCCAAGGATGTGCAATACTGCACTAGTATCTGTGCTAGTCAATTACTGCGGTACTGATTCAAACATAACACTACCAACTTCCATTATTGACATAGCTTTGGATTGTTTGTGTAAAGCCTTCCAGAGGAATAAATGAGGAGAGATGTTACTCCACTGGGCACACAATAGTCAGATGACCGCAGAAAACATGTAACTGATATACAACACAGGCAGAGACTGATTTTCACTGTGCCACTTTCTTACCAGACAACTTTGACCATTTAAGAATTCTCGAACGTCCCACAATAGCTACAACAGCTTATGATAATGACTGTGGCAGATACTGTTGCATACAGGGTCCCGACAAGAATGAACACTACTGATACCAGCATGGCATTATAACTCCTGCAAAAAAAGGAGCTAGCGTGCTTCAAATCCCCACTCAGCCATGGAAACCCACTGGGTGACCTTGAACAAGTCACACCCTCTCAGCCTCAGAGGAAAGCAGTGGCAAACTAACTTCCAATAAATCTTGTCAAGAAAAGCCTGCCACAGGCTCACTATTAGTCAGAGTTGACTTAAAGGCACAGAACAACAAAGAAAGAGAGAGTACAAATACCAAGTACTGAAAACAAAAGGTACAGAGGGACAAATATTTTGGGTGCACTGATTAATATAACACCAAAAGCTCTTCAAAAAGTAGAAGACTAACATTGGACAATCTAACTTTTCATCCAAGTTTCATATCTTGCCTAGGCACAGTGGAAATCCAAGCAATTTAAGTGAACACTCTACTGAAAATAGCCATTCACTCTTTCTGGATTTCCAACCCATCCTTCCCTGTAACCACAAAAGCAAGCTGTTCTGTTCTTTTAACAAAGCATGTCCCTATGGTTCATTTCACACACACACAGGATATAGGTTCATAGCACAAAATGTTTGCTGGTCTGACTAAAGTGTGTTGGGGGGGACACCACAAGCTGAATACTCAACAGATTTGGATGACAAAAGGACACATGATGGATAAACGAAATAAAATCCTATCCTTTCCAGAAACAGCAAGCAGCAGCCTAATCATTTTGAAAGGGCTTTGTTCTGACAATGAATTCTAGCTTCATTTCAAGCTCTGCATCCTCAAAATTAGACAGTTTATTGGTATCATCTTCCACAATATCACATATCAATGCACACAATTGAGACTCCTCGTTAGTAGGAAAGCTAGGGGATGAAAGCATGATTATCACAGTTAATGGTGGATGGGGCAACTGGGCATAAGGGATGTATTCACACACATACATATACTACAGAAAATACTTCTTTAAAAACCAGCTTTTGCTAGAGTATTTTGGTCCACACACTTCTTATTTGCATATTTATTTATTTGATTTATATCCCACCTATCCCAGTAGCCAGACAACTGCCAGAAGCCCATCTGTATTGAAAGATCTTTACCTGTTGGCCAAAGGAATACAGAGAGGGGACCAGTCTAGTCTCTCTTGGAAGGGAGTCCTAGAGTCTGCAAGCAGCTACTAAGAAGGCTTTCTCCCACAACCCCAGCAGATGTGCATCTGAGGCAAAACACCTCATCTGAAGGATAAGGACCTCATCTGAAGTTCAAGCAAGCTCAGATCGAGGGAAACATGGTCATTCAAGTCTGCTTCACAAGTTCAGTCCCTGACATCTCCAGCTACAAAGGAAAGGGGATAGGGAGAGGGAAAACCAATATCCATCAAAGAAGACAACACCAGACTTGATAGTTGATGGGTATAAATCAGCTTCATATATTCATGGGGTGTTTTAGAAGGAAGTTTACTGTTAGAAGAATGATTTGGCTCCATAATTGCTGTGAGAAGAACCTAAAGAACACTTTGATTGGCAGGAAGAGGATATGTTCACTTAAGTTTCATTCCCAACTGCAGGTCTTATGAGTACCCTGAAAATCTTCTCCAATGAATTGCGAGGATGGGAGCTACAACAATGTTAAAGGTGATATGGAGGCTGCAGCATGAAAATGGTCTTCCCTACTCCTCCTCCAGCAAAAGTTTCTACTGGATATCAGTCTATTCTGCAAACAGGAGGTGCCCTTCACTTCAGGGAAGAAACTCTCTGGCTCCAATACAGTCACGGGAATATTTAACTACTACAAAACAAGTACTTCGATGGGAGTTTGTTCAAGATAAACAAAAACAATGCACAGCAAAGAACCATAAAAATATCTTTTCCCCCAGATTTCCGAACTCAAGTATCTATTGAAATGATTCCAATAGGCTTAACTTTGAAATAAACATCATCCTGCGCGTCTTGTTCTTATTTCTCACCTTTTTCACTTTTCATTTCTATCTTTAAAGAATTAGCATTAGCCTGAGAAGGAAAGAGGAGTGTGGATTTTTCTATACTCTTCAGATTTGGAAAAAAAAAAATTCTAATATTGCAAGGAAATTTCCTTCTAGCAGCAGTCGGCACACAAAATTCACAAACCACCTTCTCACAACCAAAGCTGGAACTACATTCAGCATTTAAACACATGAAAAATGTAATCACTCCATGTCTGCAAAACTACAGCTCTGCATTCGGCATGGTTCATGTATTCCATGCAACATTTGTTACTCTCATATAACATAGATGAGATAGGACAGTTAAGCCTGAAGCACGAAGACTTGAAGATTTATAAATCTGAGAGTTTTGTACGTAAAACATACATTTCTAATTATACATTGTAACAATAAAAGAGAATGCATATCCACATATGTCTCTCTGGCCAGAATTCCATTCATGACACATGCATATGCAAATAGGACTTTTGAATGGAACACAAGGTGCTGCTCTTTGTACAATATCCCAAACTCTCTCTCCACCCATACGTGGATGGATATGGAACTGTGTGACTGAAACATTATGTTGTCCCTGTCTGATGAACAATTTCAGCCACAGTTTCCACATAGTTCCTAGAATATGAAACAGACACCTGAAATTTTGCACACATATTAAGAGGATCCTTGGGATGTGCATTCAAGGGTTATTTGGGAAAGTGTTATGGGGCCATCAAAACATCTGCCTATTCCTCAAATGTGATGCACACAACCGGAAAAAAAATCTTTTGTTGCCATTATGCCATCCAAACGAAAGGACAGATTAGCTGCCCTATGGAGCTGACAATCTGCAGAGACAATGGCAGATGAAGAGGGAAATGAAGGCAGGGTTAAATAAGGAAAGAAAGTGTGAGTTATACATACTTATGCTTACAGAATGGTACTGGAAGAAGACTATGATCTTATTTTTTCTTATTTTTTTCCAGGGGAGCACTCTATTATATTTTGACAGGAAGATCTGCATTATTCTCTCTTCCCTGACATCACTAAGGAAAAGGATTCTGGAGAAAGGGGTGGGGGATGGAGGAAGGCAGGAAGGAAGGAAGAAGCTTTAGTATTTCCGTTGCCTCTGACTGTATCTAAAAATACTCATGATTTATAACAAAAGATTCTAGCCTGCAAAAAACTGAACTTGATCCTCTTTCGGTGAAGGGCATTAACAGAAATCTTCTAACAGCAATTGCAGAGAAACGAAGCTACCATCAATATGAAACCTAGGTGACACTGCTGGAGGGTGGTAGACCCCAATCCTTAAAAGGAATAATTTAACAAGGACTGGTGGTTCTTTTTCAGCAGCAAATTATGACCACCAAGCTATATATTTTGCCATGGAATTGCAGGTCAGTGAAAAGTGGGAGCCAACTTTGGTGGAGGATTTCCAGCTTCCCTGGCTGCAACCAATGAATGGCCTAGCCCAAATTTGGTGGAATGTGAAAAATATATACGGCTGAGGTGGCAAAACAAGAGGAAAAGCCCTTACCCAAGTTAACCACCACTATTACAGTGCATCAGCTATTTCACAAGCAAATGTCACTTTCACAAATAAATCAACTTACTTTTGAGGACAATGCCCTAGACAATGCCAACCATTATCCTTCTTCCTGGCATATAACCTGCCTCTCAATGCTGCCCAGTCAATCTGGAGTCAAATTGCAGGTCAAGCAGTTGGGAACCTTAGGAAGACAACCAAAAGGCTGGTCGCTAAATCAGCACACTGCTCTCAAAAACCCTTCTTCCCCTTTCCCATGGTCCACTATCCAGGTTTAAAGTGACATTGCATAAGTCTGCATTGCATAGTCTGCCTGATTCTTGGCCATACTAGTACTAAATGACCTCAAAATACTAAGTTCCCCTTCCATCACCAACATATAAGCATAAGATTTGCAAAATACTTCCAAAGACGCAACAAAACCACAAACTTTGCTTTGCAAACTGAGCAAGAAAAAAAGGTAGCTTTATTTCCCACCCCACTACTTTTGGCTTCTTGCGCTGTGTTTAATTTTTGTCTTCATATCCTAATATAGTATCAAAGCTCTTTGGGATGAAAAAAGGACCAGCTAATCCATGATGGGATCCATAAGCCAAGCATCTGTAGGAAGTGTGCTTAGCATGTGGAGTACACTGCCTTTGAGAAAATGCAGCAGCCCTATTTTGCAAAATAGCTAGGGTTATAAACAAGAACTGGCAGCACTGGTGACAGGAATGAAAGCTAGTCCACTAGGCTTGACTTGTGTCTTCCTTAAATTGGCTATTACTGTACACAGTTCATTAAACCCAACAGCCACTCAGTGGCAGTAAGATATCACTGCCTCAAGAGTAGGAAGAATAGATCTAATAGGCACAAGGGATGACAGTTCACTGTGCTCACATTCTACCTGCTACATTGAGAATAAGCATTAACCTTCTGTTTTTATTTTGAAGTCAATTAGAATGACAACCAAGCCAATAAGGAATACATTATCTTCTGAACCATTTCTCCATGTGTATTCTGTGCAAAGGAAGCCCATAATTTTGTCAAACGCTATTATTTTCAGTTGATAGAGGCTGTTTTGCATTAAGTACAGACTTCCTGTCATGTCCTTACTAAAAAAGAGGGGTATATTTTTAACCAGAAAACCAGCATGGTGTAATAGTTTGAGCATTGGACTATGGCTCTAGAACCCTGGATTCAATTCCCTACTCAGCCATGGAAATCTACTGCGTAACCTTGGGTGCATCGCACGCACTCAGACGCAGAAAGCCCCAAGTTAGCAACACCTTAGTGTTGCCATTAACTCAAAAACAACTTGAAGCACATAATAACAACAACTTTAATCCACCAAGCTCTTAACTGTTCCACAGTTCCTCTTGTCACTTTTTTGATATACCTTAGTAGGCGGCTTAAAAGGCTTAGATGGTTCTAGATATTCAGGCCTTTTAAACCCAAGGCAGGTGTACTATACGGGCCTGTGTACTAAGGCCTACAATGTGGCCACAGAGTACCCACACTGCCAGATATTTTTTTCCCTACATGAAATTTACCCTTCTGAAAGCTCATCGGGGGGGGGGTCACAATTTCCTTGAGGAAGACCTCATACAGGAATTTTCATTGCCACATGACATTTCCCTGTGTAAATTGTGCTCCCCCCAGTCCAACACATGGTGTAGTGGTTTGAGTGCTGGACTATGATCCTTGAGACCAGGGTTTGCTTTCCCACTGAGCCCTGGAAACCCACTTGATTTTCGGCACATCACATACTCTCAGTCCCAGAAAACCCACGACAGGTCTTCCTTGAGGTTACCACAAAATTGGAATTTACTTGAAGGTACATGACAACAACAGCAACAGCAACAGCCCAATGAGCAGCTGGGAAAATGCAACTGGAGATACTACCTACAAGGTGTCCTCCGCATGAAATCAGTATTCCTACCACTTATCAAACAGCAGTCTGGCACATGGGGGGAGGTGTTATAATTTACATGAGGAGGATGGTAAGTAAGAGTTAACCCACCCTACCTGGCAGTCCACCCATGAAAGAGAGAGAGAAGAGTGTGCAATATGCTTTGTATATGTGAGAGATAGTGTTAACAGGCCCCATACAGATGTATGAGAGAAATCAAATGGGGTGGCGGAGAGAAAGAGGTAGAAGAATACCAATCAGACAAGAGAGAAGGACAGTTTGCCTACCTGTAATTGGAGTTCTTTGAGTGATCATCTGTGACTCACCCATGTGGGTTGTCTGCCCTGCACAGTGCTAACGACGGAACTTTTAGAGTTTAGGCTCAGCATTTTGGCAGGAATTCCACCCCCTTCCCCTGAGGGTATACAATGGCCTCAGCGCAGTTGCCGTTAGTTCCTTGACTGCCACAATGCACTTAGCGGCCAGAACACGGCACCACCTGAGGGGAAGAAGGGTGGGATTTTGTGAGTCACAGATGACCACTCAAAGAACTCCAGTTACAGGTAGGTAACCTGTCCTTCTTCGTGGTCTCTGGGACTCCCACATGTGGGAGACTAGCAAGTTGAACCAGGGGAATGGAGTGTCATGTGTAGCAGTCCTAACCGCACCAAAGTGATGAAGTCCACCCTAAAATGCTAGGCAAGACATAGAACCAAAAAAGATATATTAAGAGACACATGGAAAGAACCAGTAGAACATGGGATACAACAAGAACCAGAATAATGCATACCATATACCACATCAGTGAACAGCAGAGAATAATACAGTCATCCCAAATGCAGCATCAGTGGCCAAATGCTGATCAGTCCTGTAGTGAGAGACAAAGGTCATGGGTTGTGACCAAATGGCTGCCTTACAAATGTCCTACAATGATACACCCTTAAGGAAGGCTGCAGAAGCAGAAAGGGCTCTGGTCGCATGGCTCCTGATCTGGCCAGGAGGACAAGTCCCTGCAAGTTCATATGCCAGTTGGATAGGAGATGCCATCCATTTGAACAGTCTCTGTGATGAAACTGGCAATCCTTTCCGCCTGGAATAGTAACAAAGAAAGAGTCTCTGGGATCGGCGAAACTCAGTAGTGTGTTGCGTGTAGAATGCCAGAACTCTGCAAACATCTAAGACATGCAGGGAATGTTCTAAGTCTGAAGTTGGGTTCTGGAAGAATGAAGAATGCAGGAAGAACAATGTCCTGGTTAAGGTGGAACATCGAGACCACCTTCGGCAGAAAGGTGATGCCTGGTCGTAGGACCACCTTGTTCCAGTGAAAGTCAGTATACAGTTTATCAACTCTCAAGGTGCAAAGTTCACTCGTTCTCCATGCAGACGAAATGGCAACCAGGAAGGCCATTTTCCAAGATAACAGATGAAGATTGCAGTTAACCATGGGCTCAAATGGTTGTTTGGAAAGTTGAGAGTGAACTAGTGAGAGGTTCCATCCCAGGACTGGTGGAGTCACTGGAGTTTGAAGATGCTTATAGCCTTTGAGGAAAGTCCGTACCAAGGGATCTCTGAAACATGAAGGCTGGCCTTTGCACTGAAGGTGCAAAGATATCACTGACAGGTAGCATTTGACTGACAAAGGGGAGAGACCTTGCTCTGCCAATGAAGAGAGAAATTCCAGCACATTCACTATATCAAAGCAGTCGACCTCCATTCACTGAAGTGATAGAAGCTCTTTAAATCTTGAAAACTTGTAGGAATAGGCACGAACTGTTGATGGTTTGTGCGCTGCCTCGATGAACCAGCATACAGCAGGAGGTAGAGATGTCAATGAAGAAGATTCCATGCTGTTAACTTGAGGTGGGACACATCTGGGTGACGCACAGAGCCATTGTTCAAGGTCAAGAGGTCCGGTTCAAATGGAAGCCTCCGAAATCGAGACCTTGACAGGATCAGTAAAGGGGAGAACCAGGGCTGGTACGGCCACCATGGAGTGATCAGGATAACCGACATGCTGTCCCTCTGGACTTTCTCCAGTACTTTCATGATCAAAGAGACTGGAGGAAAAATATAGAGTACTGGTCCATTCCAATTGATGATGAATATGTCTCCCAGGGAGCCCATGCCTTCTCCTCCTCTTGAACAGAAGAGGGACAGATGAGGTTTTTTTGCCAAGGCGAATAGATCAATGCTCGGGGTTGTCCATGCAGCAAAGACTTCCTCGAGAACCAACTCACTGAGTCTCCATTCATGGGAGATCATCAGTGTTCGGCTGAGCTGATCCACCTTCATATTCTGGACTCCTGGAAGGTGGAGAGCCTTTGGGTAGACTCAACAAAAAAGACACCAGATCCACAGTTTGAGCGTTAGGTCCAGCAGGACTTTCGATCACATACTTCCTTGCTTGTTGATATAGTACAAGACCATGGTATTGTCTGTCAGGATCTGAACTGTCTGGCACGAGACCATGTCCTCAAAGGCTCTGAGTGCTTTGGTGACTGCTAAGAGTTCGAGAGCGTTGATGTGGAGTGCTCGTACCGACCTCGACCATCAACCCTAGACTGTGAGATGTCGAGTGTGGGTGCCCCAGCCCATCAGAGACGTGTTGGTCGTGACCAATACTATAGAGTCCGGGAGATGAAACGGCATGCCTGCCAACGTGTTCTTCTTTTCCTTCCACCAGTTGAGGGACCGAAGGACTCATTCTCAGTACTGAGAGACATCGGTACAGACTGTCGACTACAGGGTCAAAAACAGTCAGGAACCAACTCTGAAGTAGTCTCATGTGTAGCCTGGAGAGAGAGACATCTGCTGTCATTGATGCCATGAGGCCCAGAAGGACCTAGATCGAGCAAGCATGTGTTTGTCGATTTCTCAGCAATGTCGGCATCAATTTGGAGAAGTGGAGGATCCGATCCGTTGGTGGAAAAACAAGTTTGTGTGTGGAATCTAGGACTGCTCTAATGAATTGTATGTGCCAAACTGGTTTGAGATGGGATTTTCCCAAGTTGACCATGAGGCCTAGCATTCAGAGAAGGTGAAGGGTCATGTCTATATCTCAAAGGAGACGTGGTCTGGAGTAAGATACAATTAGCCAACCATCTATGTAGGGAAACAGGAAGATTCCACACTTCCAGAGAGCTGCCACCACCACCGACATGCATTTTGTGAACACCCTCAGGGCTGTGTTAAATCCAAAAGGGAGCACTTGAAACCTGAATGCCCTTTTGCCAATCACAAAGGTGAGGAATCTCTTGTGGACCGGATGGATAGCGATATGAAAATGCGCATCCTTTAAGTCCAGAGTGGTGAACCAATCTCCCTGGTGAAGAAGGGGAAGGATGGGCTTAAGGGACACCGTCTGGAATTTGTGAGGTTTGATGCATTTGTTCACATCCTGAAGGTCTAGGATGGGTCGTTTTCCACCACCCTTTCTTGGAGACCAGGAACTACCTTGATGAGAAACTTGTTTCGAGGGCAGAGAAGGATATCGACTCTATGGCACCTCTTCGTCAGAGCGCCAGGATTTCTTCCAAGAGAGGGGCTGATGGAGGTGTTACACAGATGTGACTGACTCAAGGTGTTGAAATTAACTCAATCGCATACTCTCTCACCACTGTATCGAGGACCGAAGAGTCTGTGGTGATGGCAGCCCAGGCATCGAAGTGTTTGCTGAGTAGGGACCCGAAGAAAGGGTCAGAGGTTCCGCAAGGGGTTAGTGAAGATGGCAAAACTACCAAGGTGTCTGTAGTGTCAGTGGATTCGGATGAGTCTGAAACAGCGGTATCTGGTACGTCAGGATCATTCTCGACACTGTCAAACCTGTTGCTTGATGGGATTGGGCTTCTTCCGGAAGGTTGACTTTGATGGACGCAATGGGGCGCATCGAAAGGATTGTCCTGGCAGTGCTGGCTGAGAGGCATGCTGAGATAGGTAAGGACTGTAAATATGATGGGTCGAAGGTCGGTACCGGTGGTAACGATGTCTTGGGGCCTGTTGATGTGGTTGCATTCCGTACTTCCTGATAGAGGAGAGCATCTTATGTGTATGCTCCAGTTTCTTGTCAGTGTTACTGTTGAACAACCCGGCCAAATCAAAGAGAAGGTCCTCAACCAGAGCTTGCGAGAGAAGCGAGAGTCCAGAAGATTGGAGCCACGAGTGGCAACGGAGCGATGCTGTGGAGGCAAAGGCTTTGGAAGCACAATCAACTATATGCTTTGTCATTGTCATCTGCTGGCTGGTGAGTCATCAAGCCTCAGTCAGGAACGCGTCTGCTGTACAACATTCGTCTGGGAATTTGGTGACAGAAACTTTGATCTTGTCCCAGAGCCGCTGGTCGTATGCCGCCATCCAAGCTGAATAGTTGGCCATTCTGAAGATCTGCCAGGAATCTCTCCCTGCCGAGCCACAGCCAGCAAGGGAGGAGTGAGGACAGGAATATTTGCAGGGAGAGTCCAAATATACCAAACACTAGGAAAACACAAGCCGAGCCAGGTCGGAGGTCAATGTTGAGGGATCCATAGTGGATGTTCCCTGCAATGTGGACTTGTCCATTGGGTTTCTAGTGGTTGAGGTCGCCGATGCCAATGAAGCTGTTGCGGGCTTCAAGGCTTGCACATAAAGGAGAGCCCAAAGCCTAGCCTCACAGTTCTTTCTAGTTTGAGGAATGAAGGCCTGGCAGTGAGCACAAGCTCTCAGGTTGTAGGCCTCTCCGAGACAGACAAGGCACTTAGAGTGTCTGTTGCAGTCCGGGATCTTTGCATTACAAAGGCAACAGTGTTTAAAGAACACTGTCGATGCCATATATAAAGAGCTGAATCATGAGCCAGGATGAAGTCAGACGAAGCAAGAAGGTCAGTATCGGAGTAATCAGTAAGATGGTCAACAGAAGCTCCAGTAGTCAGCAGACACAGTGGAAGAAAAGCAACTAACGGCAACTGCACCGAGGCCATTATATACTTTCAAGGGAAGGGGGCGGAGTTCCTGCCAAAATGCTAGGCCAAAACTCTAGAAGTTCCATAGTTTGCACTGTGCAGGTGCAGACAACCCATATGTGGGAGTCACAGAGACCACGAAGAAGAAAGAAATGAGAATACAGGTAGGAGTTTGGGTGGAAAGGCAGGGTGTGAAGCAAAAGAGAAAGAGGATATGGTGAAGGAAAAAAGGGAATGAATATGGGAAGGCAAAAGAACAAGTACTGGTGGGGGTTGGCAAAAGAGAGAATATGAGGTGGGGAGGGAAGAGACAGTATAAACAGAAAGGCCAAGCCCACTTCCGAGTTCCACCCACAAGCTCAAAAGAACATGTGAACACCATCTGAAAAAACAAAGAGATTTACATTCAGCACTGTTGTTTTATATTCATTCATATTAGTTCAATCCGCACAATTAAAAATAAAAGCCTAGGATTTCTCTTATCTTGTAACAGATCTAAATGAAAGACTTCCAAAGATTAAAAAGTTGAGAGCTGTTATGATTTTCACCAGCATCTTGTCTTATAAAAACAAAAGATCCAGGCCAAAGAGAGATTTCAAATACGTAAGATATTAGCAGAACTGGCTCTAAGTTTCACATGTGGGCCATAAGAAATCGGTATTTGTGGAGCTAATTTTAAGCCTCAGTTGATCGAGGATTATGTTTCCAAATCAAACCCTTCTGTTTTTTGTTTGATACACACAGAGAAATCTCTCTAGACATTTATATCAAACACAGGTATTATTAAAAACAGCAACCCATACCTCCCCTTCAGGGGATTCAGTTTGTCAACAGTACAGGATACGGGGAAGTCTCATCAACCACACCGCCTAAGCCCTATAAATACACCCATTCTACAGAAAGCTGTAATTATGACAGACGCTTAGGCCTTCTCAGCAAAACGGCAGACAGTGTTAATCCCCAAGAAAACAGAAGGAGTTCTAAACAACTATGATTTTTAAGATGAAGGCTCCTCAAATATGCCCATTTAACATCTTTAAAAGATCTCAAGCCTTATTTATATCTCAAGGCTTTCATCTAGGAATCAGCTTCAGAATTATGTACTTTTAAGAGATTTGGCAGCAACGGAAGGGTATAAACAGAGCAACGCAAGAATACCTTCCCAGCAGCTGTAATTCTTTGCTATCTTTACATGAAAATACATTTAATTGGCATCTGAACGACAGAAGAATTTACCGACTGTATCTTTAAATTATTTTCAGGAGGCTAATGCAAAGTAGAATTAACACACTTAATAGACCATTATATGGTTGTAGATAACTGCACAGTGATCACCATATTATTATTCTGCTCCAGACAGATGTACCATACCATTTGTGTCCTTGCTTGCTATTATAAGGTTTGATATTTTTTTTAAGAAGTCATGCAAAAAACAATACAGAAGCCGAAGAGAAGAAGAGCAGAGCAATGCAGAAATTACTTCAGAAAACAGATATGCTCTGGGACTAGTTTGTTATTGAAACCAATTAGCTGATGGCTATCCCAACAGGGAAACTAATTTCATCCTTAAACACTGCTCCAGATTAAGATCTGCAGATACAGTGAAAAATATTTGATTAGCAAAAGATAAAGAAGCCCACAAAATTGACATTGGCAACAGTGTTGCTCCAACCCAACAATAAGATATGAAAAAGCACTTGCTCCTTGATTGAGAAAGAAGGAAAAGATGTTTAAGGGTACCACATGTAATCGATCTACAGTAACAATGCATGAGTATCCAGAACCAACAGGGTAAAAGATGTGACTTTCTTTTAAATTATGAGACAGTAAAATTTACTTATTTTTATACACATATACATCCAGACTACATTTCTCCCACCATGAGGCCCAAGGCACTAAGACAGACAACTAAAGAAGTAGCCAGATAAAAGATCCCATGTCAATACATTTAAGGTTCCAGGTACAACTATGTTGCCTCAAATAATTCCCAGAAACTGCATGTGCATTATTCATTGGAATACTCAATAAACCCTTACAGTCGAACTTATTGGCTGTTTCACATTCTAGTATTGGCACAGCCTACACACCCTGGGGAATAAAGGTTAAACTTCTGAACTGGGGAACAAGTGAGCCGCTACCTCTGTTTTTCTGTATATGAATGTATTCAGTGCCAAAAGAATAGATAGTTTAAATTCCTATTTTTTTTAACTTTAAGATCTACCATATATTATTCAAGGAGATGATAAGTTTTATACAATGTCCCAAAGTCATAATTTCAGATAAACACACCACCTAAGGTGAAAATGAACTGGGTGCTTCTAAACAGGAAAAGACTGGCAAAAGAGAAGCACATCCACCATGCATCATCTCTTTTCGCACTGGTTCTGGTCCACTTCAGTCAATTTATGACACTTCTTCTTACTTGTTCTGGTCATGCCAAACCATTATCAGGCACCCCTGACACTATTCTACAAGCACTACTGAGCATCCTATGTTGCTACTGAATGTACAGAAAAGGCATCCAATTGTACATGTGCATATACATGTTCCTAAGCACTGGTTTCTTGCATTCCCACATTACCTTTTAGGTCTACAACTAAAGACTTTAAATACATACTTGAAAATGAGAGATGAGAAGTCGTCCTTAGTTATTGACATTTAAAAATGTATTGTGCTTCAATGTGCTGGCCAATTAAAAAAGGAGAGAGATTTTATGTGGATTTCCAAAATGCCATGGGCTTATTTTTCCATAAGTGAATTCAACTTGACCTGTTTCAGCCATCTTGAACCTAGGCTCAGATTTAAACCCAGGCTAAGAGAAATCACACTCCACACACTGCTGGACAGCAAGCTGCAAACCTTTGCCAATGAAGATATTGCAACAACTTTCTGGTGTCCTCATTTATATTACCTCTTCTACAAAGACAACAACAACAACAAAAAATCACATCCTAGGCAGAAACAGTTTCTTTTATTGGCACAGAACAATTCATATCCCCCACAGAGGAGAATTTTAAGTAGGACACACAGAGACGAAATATCCAACATCTATTTAAAAAATCCTGGTCCTAAGTTACCATTTACTGTGTTTTGAACAAAGAGTGAGGGGGACAAGGAGGCATTCCATGTAAGTAGAAAGCTTTAGCTCCCCAATAAACCTGCATTCAACAATGGAAGCTACCTCATGCGGCTTCAAAATTCTATTTGTGCAGCAGCCTCTCCGTGTCTTGCTGGGGGAGCATTTCTGGTACAGTCTGCATATAAAAAAGTTTCCCTTCTGGGAAGCTTAGGTATACCAATATTCTTCCCATTCAAAGATGTCATAATTCATGCAACAGGCACGCAGAGAAAATACCATGTTTTTCAATGTGGTTGAGGACATCCTTTTGCACAGCCGATCATGAACAAGGTACATCTCTTCTTAATTTCCTTTAAATTTCCTGAAATACAGAGCATGGCCAAGATGGCATTGCATAGCAGTAGGTGTTGTGACCTATCATTGGTTTATCAAGAAAATGGAAATTTACATTCTTTTCTTCTCATTCCAGTTGTGAACATAATACAAGATAAAAAGAGAAATAACTCTTTAAATGTTGAACTCATTCTACCTGGGCTACTACTTACCAGGGATTTACAAAGCTAAATCTGGCTAAAAGAGATACAGAAAGTAATCAGAGATTATATAATGAATTTATAGTAGACTTGTTTTCTTTGATTGAGTTATTACCTTTGGCCTTCATGTCACTCTAATAAAATTTTCTCTTTGATAGACTGAATGGCTCTTGTAAGCATTATTTCATGGTTAGTTAATTCAAGCATGTAAAATCACAGTGATACACTCTAATAATAACAAACAATGAGCTATTCTCCTTTTACTGAATGCAAGATACCTCAGCCAACAGACTATGATAGGTAAACAGTGCTCTAGAATGTACAAAGTAGTGGCCACTCTAAGTTATGTGGTGAGATTATACAGCCATTACTACCAAAAGCTGAAAGAAATTTTTGTGTTTTCTTACCACACTGTCTGAAGATAACCTTTCTTTATTCTGTTCTGTTTTCCTTGGAACCCAAAAACAGAAAAACACTATAAACCAATGTTTTGAGGATCCATTAAAAATCTATGAAAGGGGGAGGCCCTGAAGGCTGTCCTACAGAATTTGATTTGGAAAAAAAGAATGCAATTTAGCTCCGATCAATCTTCTCTACTTTACAAGTCAAAATGAGTACCCTTCCCCAGATTTCTTCAAACTGCTAGATAGCTATTCCAGCAGAGTAACCATGTGTGTTGTCTCTTTCTGTAGTATACTACATACATCTTGTAGAATCTTTAATACTATCAGAATTATTGTGCCATATGATTTTGTGGACCAGAATACACTTGCCTAGATACCTTCTTCATGCATCTAACAAATTAGACGTTGGGCTTCAGCTCTCAAAAGCTTAAAACAGACAAACAATTAGTATATTTCGACCTGCTGATACTGAGTTGATGCATAGATCTTGTAATTAAATTGAATGTTCTTAATTTATTTTAGATTGTTATATTTATATTTATTTTTTGCACTTCTGTTCCTCTGAGATTCCATTAAAAATTAAAATTAAAACTAAAATTTTAAAAACATAATAAATGTGATGGTTCTAAAATGCCATAAAACTACCAACGATAATCTGGTTAATAGGGTGGAAGTGGGGACAATGTTCTCCTGACATTTATAATACAGTGGAAAGGGGAAACCAAGCATAGTCAGATAAGTGCTGGTTATGACCTATAAAGCCCTAAACAGCTTAGGTCCAAACTATTTGAAAGACTGTATCTCCCTGTACAAGCCAGCTAGAAACTTAAGATCTGCCGGGAAAGGCCTTCTCTCTGTCCCACCACCATCCCAGGCTCACCTGGTGAGGACACAGCAGAGAGCCTTCTCAGTGGCTGCTCCCACCCTGTGGAACACTCTTCCACAGAAGGCTAGGCTGACCCCCTTTCTGTTCTCCCTTTGCCGGCAGGCAAAAACTTTTTTTTCAAACAGGCTTTTATATTAGCCGGGTAGATTTATTTATTAATGGTTGTATTGGAATATCCTTTTAAGTATTTTTATGATTTTATATCTGTTTAATGTTTTTAACTCTTTTGAATGTTTTTAACTGTTTTGAATGTTTTTAATGTTTTTTCATGTGTATTTATTGTTGGAAGCCACCTTGGGTTCCAGACCTTAAGAAAGGTGATTTCAGTAAACTTAGGAAAATACTGGGTGTGATCTCATGGTCAGGAATGCTAAGAGAGATCATGATGGATGGGAGTTTTGGGGGGGTTTTACTGAGATATTGAAGGCACATTTTCAAACCAGTGGTCTTCTCCCAAAAGAAAAAAGTGCTTTAAAATGGAGCAGATGATGTAGCAAGAGAAATGCAATATAGGATAGGTAAAAAGGAAGCACAGGAATGCCTGGCTACTCTAGGGCCAGATGAACTGCATCCAAGGGTATTAAAAGAACAGGCCAAAGTAATCTCGGAACCACTGACAACTTATCTTTGAGAATTCCTGGAGAACAGAAGTCCCAGCAGACTGTAGGAGGGCAAATGTTATCCCCAGTTCTAAAAAGGGAAAAACAAGAACTCAAACAGTTACTGCTAGTCAGCCTGACATCAATACCAGAAAAGATTCTAGAGCAGACCATTAAACAGATAGTCTTTAAGCACTTAGAAAGTAATGCTGGAGAAAAGTGACTATTGGGGTGCCACAAGATTCTGTTCCCTTGAGCCAGTGCTATTTAACATATTTGGTGATGATGTCGATGATGGAATAGAGGGCATCCTTATCAAATCCGTATATGATGCCAAATTAGAAGGGATGACTAATATCCCAGAGGACAGGATCAGAATTCAAAATGACTATAACAGATCAGAGAGCTGAGCCAAAACTAACAAAATGAATTTCATTAGGCAGAAACGTAAGGCACTACACTTATGCAGAAAAAAATGAAATGCACTGATACAAGATGGGTGACACCTGGCTTGACCACAATACATGTGAAAGGGATCTAGGAGTATTAGAAGACCACAAGCTGAACATGAATCAAAAGGATGATACGGCAGTTTAAAAAGCCAATGTTGTTCTAGGAGTATAGTGTCTAGGTCAAGGGAAATATTAGTACTACTCTATTCTGCTTTGAGCAGATCTCCTCTGGAATACTGTGTCCAGTTCTGGACACCACAATTCAATAAGGATATTGACAAGCTGGAATGTGTCCAGAGGAGGGTGACCAAAATGGTAAAAGGCCTGGAAATCATGTCCTATGAGAAAGCTGGGTATGTTTAGCCTGCAGAAAAGAAGGTTAACAAGTGACATGCCTAAATATTTGAAAGAATATCACATGGAAGATGGACAAAACTTGTTTTCTACTGCTCCACAGGCTAGGATACAGAGCAATGGCGTCAAACTACAGGAAAAGAGATTCCACTTAAACATTCGGAAGAACTTCCTGACAATAAAAGCAGTTTAACAGTGGGATACAATGCCTCAGAGTGTGATGGAGTCTCTTTCTTTGGAGGTTTTTAAACAAATGGCCATCTGTTGAGAGTGCTTTGATTGTGTGCTTCCTGCATGGCAGAAGACTGGATTGGATGACTCTTGTGGTCTTTTCCAACTCTATGACTCTATGACTCTTGCTTTCACCAGCCTCCACTTTTTATTATGCATTCTATTTTGGTGACCAAATGTATAGATTTTTGCCTCTTTAACATCCTGGGGGTAGCTTGTGAGACAAGGTTCTCTGCTCTTCTCTTTTCTCTCTAATTTGCTGTCTATGTACGCTCAGTAAGAGAATCTGGAGGTAACTGCTATTTATCTTGCCTGTTGGAGGCAGACAAACCCAACTGTACTAGAACTGGTTGGAAAAGAATCTCAGGACTTTCTCAGCTCAAGCTTTATTACATTGTTTCCTGAAGACACATGGCCACAACTTGTCACTGAAGCTCAGTGTTCTTCCAGACATTCACTATCCTTGTGCCAATTCCAGTTTCAGTATGAGGAGGAAAAAAGAGGGCTGGGTAGACATGAAAAATGTTGTAAGAAGGTGATTCATTATGACAGGCTCTGTTAACTGAGATATATCTGTATTTAATGGCTCATATCAATGAAACACACAAATCTAGTGTTGGAAGTTATCAAGAAAAAGACAAACAACCATCACAATCATGTTTTGTATGAGTCTCCAGTTCAGCCACATCTGGAACACTGTGCAAGCTATAGGCACCAGCAACAAAAAAACAAACAAACAAACAAACAAACAAACTCTAACCGCTTTTGAATATCTTTTATCACAAAAACCCTGTAATAAGACAATCCAAAATGCAGCAAAAGAAAGTGCTGGAAGATCAGAGCTCCAGGTTTGATGATGCTCAACAAGCTGCTGGGCAAGAGTAGAAGACAATTATGAGTACTACCATGGCTAATGATGCAACAGGACTCAAGCTGACAGGATGTTCAGCTGTTGACATGCTCAGAGGCAAAAGGAACGTCTGAAGCTGCTCAATACATATTATAGGGGAAGCCTGACATAGTAAAACAAGAAATGGTACTTATAATTACACAGTGGTCTACTCAGGAAATGAAAATCTAAGAAGAAATGAGGTGGCATCAATCATGAGGAGAGATGAAGCAAAGCAGTCAAAGCATATAACGCAAAGTCTGACTAAATAATATCAACAACACTTCAGGGAAAAGGACAGGTTGCTTACCTGTAACTGCAGTTCTTCGAGTGGTCATCTGTGACCCCACACATTGGGAATTTTGTGCATGCGCGGCAGCGTTAGGAAGATTCTAGAGCTAAGCAGCTTGGCGGGAACCCTTCCCCCATGCCCATACTGAGCATGCTCAGCCCGCCAAGCCAACGGTCTCTCCTCAGTTCTTTTTCATCTGCCTTAGCGAACGGAAGATTATTGCTTAGCGGCTATTGTCTCTTGGCGTTTTTCTCTTCGATTTTGGACTTTTTGAACCCCCCATGCTTCTCTTGGACTTCTGTGAGTTTTTCTTCTTGACTTTCGCCTTCTGATTTCCTTCTTCTTCTGTGTCCGCCCTCTTCAAAAACTGTGTTTCTTGTGGTCGTAAGGTCGCTCTCTTGGATGGCCACGCCGAGCGTCTTTTTTGCCTTGGGGAAACCCACAACATGAAGGCCTCTTCTGTTTGTCGAGAGTTTACTGCCAAACTCTGAGGAACAGGTCATCCAGACTCAAGCCCACTGCTGCGAAGAGTCTTTGCGGGTCAAGGAGCAGGTGGCGGAACATTCTACCATGTCTTCACGCTCCTCCTCAACGGCGCGACCACTGGCCACACCCTCTTTGGTATCGGCGGCTGCCATACTGACGCACACAGTACCGGGCTCGGTACCATCCTCATTGCCTCCCATCTCAACACTCCCTCATATTCCGAAGCGGGTGTCGAGTACTTCTGTGACCAGGGATGCCCCTGCGGGCTTGCAGGCAGCTAAGGCATCGAAGCCTCTCACTGCTGCACAGCGTAAGCGGTCTTCTTCTCTTGACCCTCCTGAGGAGGAGGAGGAGGAGGAGGAGGAGAAGCGGGTTTCGGCCTCTCCACAGAGGACCTGCCCGCCGACACCTCCTCCGACCCAGGCCCTGGAGGAAGCGGGCCCGCCTGATATATCAGCGGTATTGGAGGAGGACCCAGCCAACGGCCTTTCTGTGCCCTCAGGCCCGCCTGACCTTTCGGCACTGACTATTCCACTCGGTCACCCGGAATATGGGATGGACCACCTGGAACCCTCCTTGGTCACACCATGGGCCCCGTCCCATCATCGCGCACCTTCCCACGACCGTGCCAGCAGGAATGAGACGTGCTCGCTGAGTCAAAGGGAAAGGCATCGATCCCCGCAGTGGCAGGAGATCTTTCCTGAGCAGGACAGATCTTGCCCAGAGCTCGACTCGCCTTTTTCCTCTGCCTCATATATACTGCGATATGGGCATGAACACCTGCAGTAAGAGCAGCAGGGATCCTACCACTCCTACTCTCCCGCATATAGAGACAGGTACCATGCGGATGTGCGCCATTGGTCTCCGTACTGTCGTCGGTTCCGGTCACCATCACCCGGTTCCAGGCACCATCCTTGGTACTGGTGTTCGCCTTCGCATTCCCGCTCAAGGTCCCCCTATCGCCAGAGATTGAGAGACCTTTCTCCATGCTACCAGCCTGTGTCGCCTCCCCCTCAGCTCACTGCTACTGTGTCACGCCCAGTTTCAAAGGCCCTGCTGGTACAGAGCTAGACCGCGGTCCTGTCTTCCACCCAGGCTATCCAGCATCAAATTCCTACCGTGCTGCTGACCTCTGCAACCACGGTGGCACACGTTCGCTCCGCCGGTACCATCTTTGTTACCATCGATGGTACCAGCTCCGCCAGCAACCGTTTCTCTGCCGCCTCAACAACCTCCAGCACAGAGGTCGCCTTCTCAATAATTGCTGTCTTATGAGTCTAACTCCGACTCTGCTGACTCGACTCCCGGCTCTCATGTGTCTCTGTCCTTGGCCTTTGGGGACCCCGCACCGGACTTGGCACCGGAGGACGTTAAGTAGTTCTCCAACATCCTTCTTCAAATGGCGAATGCTCTGGGACTTGATGTTTCTGAACCAACTCCGGTGGTGCAGGATCCTGTGTTCCACTATGTGGACACCTGTCCTCCATCTGCGGCACCGTTACCATTCCTGCCGGTACTACATGAGGTATTGAAACATCCCTGGGCCCAGCCTGCGTCCTCGCAGCCAATACCTGATTGCCTGGAGCATCTCTACAGGACTCAGAGGAAGGATGTCGATTTCCTGTTTAACCACCCGGTACCAAACTCCATTGTGGTTGAGTCTTCCCAGACCAAGGGTGGCAAGAGGGTGCACACCACCCTGCTGGACCACAAGGGCCGTCGTCTGGACACCTTTGGCAGGCGCTTCTATTCTGCCTCCTCCCTTATTGCGAGGGTCTCCAACACGCTGGCCTGTCTTGCTGCGTACCAACGCAACCTTCTGAACAGATTCTACCCTCTGCTGGCCCATCTTCCAGAAGACCATCAAATGAGTGCTATCCAATTATACGACGAGTCAGTAGCGCTCTCCAAGCAGCAGATCCTGTTCTCATGGCACACAGTCGAAGGAGCGGCCCGAGTGATGGTGGGCACCATTGCCGTTAGACACTTCGCCTGGTTAGGATCTGCAGGCCTCCAGGAAGACAGCATGAAGCGGATGGAGGACCTGCCTTTCGACGGGCAAGGCCTGTTCCACTTCACCACCGACGAGGCGATGGAACATCTGGTGAAGGCGCGCCTCATGGCAAAACAGATGGGGATCCACCAGAGACCACAGTCTTGGCGCAACTTTACTTCCCGCTTTTCCTGGCGCCATTCCGTTTCTTCCAACTACCAGCCTCGCTCTCCGTGCTGGGCACCGGCTCAGCCCTCAACATTGTCCTCTGCCCGGAGACCTCTGCGAGGACGCCAGTTCTCTTCGAAAAAGTCTTCGTCCACAATGAAGTCGCAGTTTGACCACCCACGCAGGTCGCCACCATATCCACTCTTCAGCCTGCCTACCAGCTCCATCGATCGTCTGTGCTTGGCCTGTCATCTCGGCGAATGGTGTCACATCACGACGGACTCTTGGGTTCTCTCCATCGTCCGTCTTGGCTACGCCATCGAGTTTCAAAATATACCACCTCTATTCCACCGGCCAACTCGGGTCTATTGGAGGAGATCCAGTCCCTGTTGCACAAAGGGGCCATAGAGCAGCTACCGTCCTCAGCCTGTACCACTGGCTTCTTCTCCCGGTACTTCACGGTACTGAAATCGGACGGTACCTTATGACCGATCCTGGACCTCAGAGGGGTGAATTCCTACATCCTCCCCATGCTGTTCAAGATGATCACTCTTTCCTCCATCCTTCCTTTCCTACGACGCTGGGATTGGTTCGCCTCCATTGACCTACGAGACGCCTACTTTGACATCGCCATTCAGCCACAGCACAGACGATACCTTCAATTCGCCGTCAACGGTACCTGCTACCAGTACAAGGTGCTACCGTTTGGACTTTCCACCGTGCCCTAGGTCTTCACCAAATGCATGGCCCTGGTGGTATCGCATCTCCGCACGAGGCACATTATGGTATACCCCTACCTGTTGGTGGCATCCTGCAAGCAGAAGCTGTAAGAGGACATCCACCTCACGTTCTCCCTCCTGTCCTGCCTTGGCCTCAGGTTAAACCCAAAGAAGTCACTCCTCGAACCAGCCAGGGTGCTGGACTTCATAGGGGCAACCCTAGACTCGGTCTCTGCCAAGGCCTATCTTCCAGCAAAACGGGCACGCACTCTATGCCGAGCTGTTACCATTGCTCTCCGCGCCCCGGTCATCTCAGCGAGACTGATCCAGCAGCTCCTCGGCTACATGGCGGTGACTACGTCAGTCACCTGTCTTTCCTGACTTCGTGCCTGTCCGCTCCAGCATTGATTCATCAAGGCCTTCAATCCCCTCCTGGACGATCGGAGCCGTTTGCTTCAGGCCCCTCAACAGGTGCACCGCTCCCTTCTTTAGTGGCTCTCCTCCCGACACCTGCTCTTGGGAATGCCGTTCCGAGAACTGTGCCCCCGGGTCACAGTAACGACGGATGCCTCCCTGTATGGATGGGGACCCCATTGCGATGATCTCAGGGTGCAGGACCACTGGGTCGGTCCAGAGACTCACCTGCACATCAATGCACTGGAACTCCTCGCCATCCTGAAAGCTCTAGGAGCCTTCCACAACATGGTAGCCGGCCGCACGGTGCAGATCCTGATGGACAACACAACGGGCATCTGCTATGCGAACAGGCAAGGAGGGACTCAGTCTACCATCCTCCTCCCCATAGCTCTTCATCTCTGGGACTGGTGCGTACCGCTCCGAGTTCACCCAGCCGCGGTGCACCTGGCGGGCCATGAAAACACTACTGCAGATGCCCTCAGCAGAGACAACTCGAGCTACCACAAGTGGTCCCTCTCCGATACCGCTTTTCGGGACGTACTAGCCCGGTGGGGCGAACCATCGATCAACCTCTTCGCCAGGAACGTGAACAGGAACTGTCCCCGATACTGCTCGAGAGCCGGCCTGGGTTGGGGCTCTCTCAGCGACGCTTTCCAGTTCCACTGGGGCGACGGTCTCCTCTATGCATTCTCGCTGTTTCCTCTCCTGGGCCGTGTAGTTGCCAAGATCCTGGCAGATTGCACCAATGTCATTCTTGTAGCCCCATACTGGCCGAGACAGCACTGGTTCAGGCCCCTCTTTGAGGCTGCTTGCGGCCAACTTCTCCAGGTACCGAACCTCCTGTCGCATTCGGACGGTCTTGTGCTGCACCCAGACCTACCACTCCTGTCTCTCCACGCGTGGAGGATAACCCTTTAGATGCTCCTGCCATACAGAATGTCCTCACCACAGCCAGGAAGGAGTCTATGTGTCGCTATTACAACTACAAGTGGCATAGGTTCACTGCCTTGGCGAACAGACGCCGTGAACCGGTATCGTCAGTTGCTCTGTCTACCGTGCTGCACTTCCTCCTGCACTTTTGGGAACAAGGACTGGCTTTTCCCTCTTTAAAGTTCTACCTTGCAGCTACCATTACTTACCAGCCACGCGGGTCCCCCTCGGCAGCACTCTTCAGGGACGCTACCCTCAAGCAGTTCATGAAAGGCCTGCAACACCTTTATCTGCTGGTATCGCCAATGCTACAACCCTGGTCGCTGTCCTTGGTGCTATCCGAGTGACGCGACCGCGTTTCGAGCCCATAGCTACTGCTGATGACAGACTCTTGACCACGAAGACTGCCTTCCTCGTAGCTATCACCTTGGCCAGGCAAGCAAGCGAGCAAGCTGACAGCCCTACGATTCAACGAGCCCTTCTTGGTCTTCCATCGGAACAAGGTGGTCCTCCGACCGGACATCTCCTTCCTACCCAAGGTTGTCTCCGACTTTCATCTTAATCAGGGCGTCATCCTTCCTACTTTCTATCCTGACCCAACCATGCCTCTGGAGTGGTCTTTCCACTCCCTCGATGCTCATCGGGCTCTGGCCTTCTACATTCAACGGACTTCCTCTTTCCGACAGACTCCTCACCTCTTCATCTGCTATGGAGGTTGTCGGAAAGGACACTAGGTATCCACCCAGAGATTTTCCAAATGGGTGCCTCAGACCATTCTTCTGGCGTATGAACTGGCTAAACAGCCTCCCCCAGCTTTGTTCTGTGCTCACTCCACAAGAGCCGTGGCCTCCTCAGCAGCTCTCCTTCGAGGAGTGGATCTGCAGGAACTGTGCCGTGTGGTAACCTGGTCTCAACCCTTGACCTTCGTGTGCCACTACAGACTGGACTGCCAGTCCTGGAGAGATGTCCGTTTCGGACGTGCGGTATTGTCTTCCGTTCTCTTGGACCTGACCCACCGTCCACTGGTAAGCTACACAATCTCCTAATGTGTGAGGCACAGAGACCATGAAGAAGAAGGACAGGTTGCTTACCTGTAACTGTAGTTCTTCGAGTGGTCATCTGTGCCCTCACACAAACCCGCCCATCCGTCCCCTCTTCAGGTCCTGCCCTGGCGGACTCTAGGCTAGTCTTCTGAACGCTACCGCGCATGTGCGAAATTCCCAACGTGTGAGGCACAGAGACCACGAAGAAGAACTTCTCAATATAACCACAATCCAAGTTTATGTTACCTTGATTTCTGGGGGTCCCGTGAGGGACACCTAAGTGCGCTTCAAATTATACAAGTTGGGGAAATTAGTCAAAGAGCACAAGTTAGGTATACGAGAGGCAGGGCAACGGAACAAGATCTTTTACCCAGTGTTTACGGGGTCAGGCCAAGTCAAGGAGCAAACAGAAGTGAAACTATAATAATTGTTGTTTTTATTAAAATACAATCAAACAGTGTATCCAGCACACTCACACAGATAACTATAGAAATAAAGGTTGGAGTGGGATAGAGGGATTTTTAGAGGAGTTGTTGGTTTGGGTAATACTACACCTGTCCTGAAGCCCAGCTAGTCTGCAGCAGAAGTTCAGAGATATGGAATTCTCAGTATGTGGGACTGAGGGGAAGGCTCGCCAAGCAAAGCGGTAGTAAGGCGGGATGGAAGTCGGGAGCAATCCGAGGAAGCTCTCAAAGTCAGGGGTTCTTACAGGGGAAAATGTGGCCATAGGCTAGTCCGTACTTGGGGAAAACAATGAGTTTCGGGCTGGAGACAAAGCCTCCGAAAGGTCAGAATTTAGCATGATTGAGTTAAGTCCAAATTGTCAACAGAGTAGACAGTATGAGTGCTTGACAGATGAGGATTCGTCTAATCAAGCTGCCTGCTCGGGGCATGGAGTTCTTTGTACATACCGTGCATACATAATAGAGTACTTGCCTTTGAGGTCTCCTGAAGCGGCGGGACGGCTATTTCTGGCCTGCCTGTATTTGTTTGGAATATTACAACGATTAGCGGCCATGTCTGTCTGCGAGCTTGTCCGGGGGACCTCGCAGCACGTGGAGAGGAATAGGTAAAGAAGGCCAAATTATTGATATCAAAGTGATATCTAATATCCCAGAAGTCCGGGCTAGAAACTACAGTAACATTTATGCTCCAACTAGAAGAAATCGAATGATTCAATGCAGGATTCCAGGAGGAAACTGATCACACACCAAAACAAGACTTCTTGTTAATCCTAAGTGATTTAAATGCAAAAGTAAGGGGGGAAACAGAACCAAAGATTGCTGGAAAATACGGCCTACAGTCAAGAAATGAAGCAGGAGAGCAACTTACTACATTTTGCAAGGACAAAAGTCTCTTCATCATAAACACATTCTTCAAGCAACCCAAGAGATAACTGTATAAACAGACATCACTTGATGGCCAATACAGAAATCTAACAGACTATATAACCAGAAGCACAAGATGGAGAAACTCCATTCTATCTGCAAAAAAAAAAAAAACCAAGACCAGGAGCAGATTGTGGCACAGACCATGAACTGATAATATCAAAAAATAGAATAAAGCTAGAAAAGAACACTAAACCAACCATGCCAAAAGGCAACCTGAAGTACATCTCCATAAAATTGTATGTAAGGCTGGATTAGACTCAGAGGAAGGATGTGTGAAAACTAGAGAAAGATACATCAATGATGTTAAGATATATGCAAATAGCATCAGACTACTAGCACAGAACAGCAAAGACTTGGAGCGATCACTGAAGAAAGTAAAGGTGCAAAGGCTGAACATTAAGATAAGAAAAATAATGACCACAAATGTTTTACAAAGCATTAAAGCAGACAATTAAAATGCTGAAATAGTTCAACATTTTCCATACCATGGCCCAGTGACTAATCAAAATGGAGATCGCAGACAAGAAAATAAGAAGAAAACTAGGACTTGGAAGGGCAGCTATGATGGAACTAGAAAGATCCTCAAGTGTAAAGATATATAACTGAATACTGAAGTTAGGACTGTCCATGTCATCGTATTTCTATTTTCAATGTATAGCTGTAAAAGCTGCACAGTGAAGAAAGCTGAAAGGAAGAAAATCAGCCCATCTGAAATGTGGTGCTGGAGAAGAGCTGTACAGATTCCATGGACTTCTTACAGCAAGTTAAACCTAAACTCTCCCCAGAAGCCAAGATAACTAAGCTGAGACTGTCATATCAAGAGTATTATGACTCACTAGAAAAAAACAATACCGCTTGGTAAGACAGAAGGCAGTAGGGAAAGAGGAAGGCCCCATTACAGATGGATAGACTCAATTAAGGAAGCCACAGCCCTGAGTCTGCAAGACCTAAGCAGGGACATTGATGGGAGAGTGACCTGGAAGCCTCTCATTTATAGAGTCTCCATGAGTCAAAGCCGACTTTACAGCACTTAACAACAAGAAGCATTTGAAAGTTACAAAAAAGAACAACCAAAATGGTCAGGGAACTTGGGGTGGGAGAAGACCAAAGCATTAGTCATAAGTTTATTATCTGCTTATTAGATACAGTATATACACCAACGAACTGGCAAATACACCTAGTAATTCTGTGCAGAATCCAAAACAGTTACTAAATCAACAAAAACAACCAAGGCAGTGACATTATTCTTCATGGCAAAATATTTCTGTATATTGTAGAATACTTCCATGGATGCCCTAAAGGGTACAAAATAGAGGAACTGCCAAAATATATTTCAAAAACAGAAGCCTTCTACTTGATAATTTCTTCATTTCCTGTAGTCCTCTACTGAGAAACAAGTTTCTATTCAGCTGAGGCAGCAGGCAGGGTGTTATGCAACTGAAAAGCAGCAATTATAAATGTAAATAAGTGATGTGACCATCATTGCTGCTCTCAAAAAATTAACATTTCAGGAGAGGAGAGTGCAACTTTCTTCAGCTACAGAAATAATAAGACAATGGCCTATTTAAGAGAAAGGAAAAGGAAGTTCAGAAAAGCCCAAGTACCTCCCAAGAACAGTAGAGAAGTGAAAGTTTAGTTTACCTTCAGATGAAGTACTGATGAGCTCCTGAAAGTGATATGCTGTTTTCAGGAGTTGCAGCTATAGAGCTTTGCTCTTTTAAAGTTTCTTGTCTTGCTTTTTAAAATTCTTGTTGATTTTTTTCACTCGATAAACCAGTATCAATACCTGAATAACTTTTATCCTCATTCTTTTTTCCAACCCCTTCCACCATCTGTTCTGTTTCAGCATTTCTCATAGTGAAAAGGGTCTGGCAAAACATTTTTAAACAGTAAATTACTTATTCATTTCAGAGCAGAACCTCATTAATTCATAACCAAAAGCAGCAAGCAATATCCTTGATCATGGATGTACAGAATCTTCAAACAATATTGGTCCACCTATGGCAATCCAAGTATTAAGGCCTTCCCATTAAAAGATCTAGCTCAGCATAATCTGCTTCCAACTCACCCACCCTCTCATCAAGTCACTCATGGCGTGGCTGATTGTCAGCACATTTTCACTTACTGAATGGAAAGATTACTCTCTATGTATTGCTTTTGCTTATGTTGGCCATATTCATTTGTCACAAGCCTGATGTGACAAGAACAGTTTCACAGTAAGTTTTCAGCTTACACAGCTTCATTCTTCTTTCCACTTCTATGAGTAAGGAGAAAATTTGAAGATCCAGTTAAACGTTGCAGAAAGACTTCCTAGTTTGAATATAAGAACTAGTTTGCACAACCACTGTTAGCTGACAAACTGGGATTGATCCCATTGTCAATTACAGTTTGTACAAATCACACTTCCTTCACTTCGGACATAGGAAGAGGCTGAGATATGGCCAGGTCACAAACAGAAATCACCTCCCCTCATGCCATGTCTTGCAGAAGGATTCATCCCTGTCCCTTTACTTTTCCACATTTTGTGGTGTAACAGTATGGAGCTGAATTGGATTTAACTGGCACTAGTACCACTTGACACTCAACATTGCTAAGGTTCAAAATATTGTTACAGTGGCAACAAAAGTGAAGTAAACAAAAATAAACTGGCACTTATTGGTTACATAAGTATTTATCCCCTTTGCATTGATGTGCCTAAACAAACTCTAGTATTACCCACTGCCCCCAGCAGTCATAAAAGTAGTCGAATGGATCTACTTGAACGTAATTGCAGGCCAAATCATCTACTATATAAAAGTCAAAGTTTGCGAGTTTGTCTGTCTGTGTCAGGCAGGCAAAGACCTCATATGACTGGCCGTGCGAGGTGAGAGGACCTCATATGATTGGCTGGCTGTGAAGATTCCATGGAATCCTGGGGTTGGCAGTTCAGGGAGGGGCCTTTAGAACTCCCAGCCAGAAAACTCTGAATAGGCTGGTTGCTATGGAGATGAGGCCTAGCAGCAAGTCCCCTCACAAACAAACTCCGTATGTTAACAATTCTGAATTCAGATTGGATTGGGGAATATGGGCAAAAGTTACACGTACTAGACAAGGCAGTTTAGAAAATTAAGGACACAGGATTTCAAATCTGTGTATTTCAACTGCATCTAATTCCTAAGGTAAGGTAAAGTAATTCCTAAGGCATTTCTAACAAGTGTTACTGATGAGAAAATAAAATCCCAGGCAAAACATTGGGGAATATGGGTCAAAGTTAAAGATACTGGACAAGATAGTTTGATGAGTTATTAAGAGGAAAATAAAATCCCAAGCAACACCAGCTATAGGCACTAGTCTCATAATAAATACGCCAGTTTCTGGCAGGGTCCAGAGTATGCTGGACAGCATATCTAAATAAGAAACATTAAGATGACCAAGGAGTTATCAAAATCAATCTGGGATAAAGTTATGCAGGAGTCAGCATGGTGTAATGGGGTGAGCATTCAACTAGCATTCCAGGAGACTGTGGTTTGAATTTCTGCTCAGCCACAAAAAACCACTATATAACTTTGGACAAGTCATATACTCTCAGCCTGACAGGAAGGCAATGCAAAACCTCTCTGAATAAATCTTGCCAAGAAAACTCTACAACAGGGTCACCAGAGTCAAAAGGAACTTACCTTCTGCACAGCTATGCAGAAGTACCAATCAGGATTGGGGTCAGGATTATTAAAAAATATCTCATATTATTAGCGTGCTCCAGAGCAACATTAAATTCATTATTGACAAATAGAAAGAATATGCCACAACTGTACATCTGCCTAGAGAAGACCATCCACCAAAATTGTGCAAGTAAGGAGGGCATTAATCAGAGATGCAACTAAGAGATCAACAACAAAACTGTCCAAAGGACTCCTGTCTCCTAGATGTGCCACAAAGCAGAGCAGTAAGAAGAAAACTACTTTAACAAATCTGTATGAAAGCCCATTTCCAGTTTGACAAAAGGAGCAAGGCAAAATAAGTAGAACCAAATAAAGGCAAAATTCCAGAGGAAAGCCTGTTTCAAACTGCAATAAGCTCCAGCTAGGGCAGAGGTTCATCGTGAAGTACTGGCCCTACACATAGAGTGAAAATAACACTTTGCTGTTGTTGTGTGCCTTCAAGTCATTTCCAACTTATGGTGACCCTAAGGTGAACTTTCCATGGAGTCTTCTGAGGCTGAGAGTGTGTGATGCACCCAGTGGGTTTCCATGGCCAAGAAGGGAACTGAATCTCCAGGGTTGTAGTCCAATGTTCAAATCACTACACTATGCCAGCTCTTCAAAAATAACACTGGAGCAGCTTAAAAACAAGAATGTGAATGTCTTAGAACACCCCTCAGTCAAAGCCCAGATTCCAATTTGATTGAGAATCTGTGAGCAAGACTTGAACATTTCTGTTCAACAGTGGTCCCCATTCTACCTGACAGAGCTGAAGCAATTTTGCCAAGAAATTTATTCAAGAAGACTCATGGCTATAACTGCTGACAAAAACACTTCTACCAAGTACTGACTCAAGAGGGTGTGTGAATATTTTTGCAACTGGTAAGAGCCAGGTTGTTTTTGTTTACTTAACTTTGTGCCACCATAAAAATATTTTGCATCTTCACTGTCCAGCATCTTGTATGTATCATGCAACAATAATGCAATAACAAATAATACCATTCCCATTCCAGGTTGTTGAGAAAAATGTGGAAAGGTTGAAATGGGGGGGCGGGGATGAATACTTCCGCAAGGCCCTGAATGCAGATCTGGCAGGGAGGAGGAATACTGCCACAGAGACAAATAGATGGGTTCAAAGGCAAAGCAAGACTGAACTCTCAGTAGAAGCAAAATGACTAAACTATTATACTTTGGCTGTAATAGTGAAATGAGATAACTCATTGGAAAAGACTACAATGTTTGGTAAAGTTGAAGGCAAAAGGAAAACAGGAAGACAGAATGAAAGGTGAATTGATTCAATCAAGGAAGCCAACACCCTAAGTCTTCAAGACCAGAACAGGGCAGTTGATGACAGGGTGACCTGGAGGTCTCACATCTACGGGGTCGCCACAACTTGGAGGTGACAGGAATGCAAGCAACAACAACTGTACAAGTCCAAAGTTTATTGTAGCACATTCTTATCCCAACCAAACATGCCTTACTGTGATATTTGAATAGCAATATTTTTTGGCACCCATTACAAAATCTCTATGATATACCAATCTAAAATTCCCAATCAACTAGAAATTACTGTTAAGACTACCCATTGGAGGATGTGGGAAGAATACACAGAGTCGTTTCTGCTCCTTCATAGAGAAAGAAGAGAACAGAACTTCCTTTAAACTTGTAAAAATGATTACAAATATGCAGACAGTTATTCTATAAACTCTCTGATGTAGCTTAACTGAAGCCATAACACCCATCAAAGGCAATGTGCCTTAAACTTGTGATTAAGGCAAAAGAAGCTGAATCTACAGTTCTCTACTCTTCCTCCCTTCCCCAGTGCACTGCAGTCCTCTACATTCTGCTCAGCACTGTGTCTAACACTGCCCTACCCACCCATTTAGCACACAGCAGCTCATATAAAGGCCTAAAGGCTCAATTTTTCACCCACTGCACTCTTCTAGGGCAACAGGGGTGGTGGAGAAGCCCTCCACGAACTATCTGCCAATAACCACAATGACACTGAATATGATTTAATCTCATGAAAATCCTCAGGAAACAGGTGCTGAAATTTGGGGGCTTATGTTTTAATCATTTGTCCCATGAAAGGAACATGTCAGCCAAGAAGGCAAGCAAGGAAGCAAAATCTTACCAGTTTTGCTGGTAACAGCTTCCCTTGCAACAGCTTGCTCAGACATGGTGGATAAAATGGACAGATGAGTCATTAGAAGAAGTGCTCAAGCGAACATGCTGTGCAGATTTCGGTACAACTTCTCCCCCCCTCCACTCTCCTCCACTCACCCCCAGTAGGTCACATTAATCCTATTCACCATGCTGCATATATAATTGGCTTGTTGTTCCATGCAATTAACAGGCATGAAAAAATTCCAGTAAAACAAAAGGAACCAAAGAAGTGTGTCTCCCATAACAAGGCAGAAAGCACTATGAGCAAGACATGAATTGGTTCTTGTACTAGAGGCTTTGGCTTATCCACCCAATTCATTGTCAAAGTACTGATTAACAAGACATACCACCAGGGCAAACAAGAGCATCAGTCTTGCTCTACACATCCAGAAGAATGACGTGGAAGAATTCTAAGTAGACATTCCTCGAAAGTAGTATTATTTTACTGCAAACACATTCAATAGGCATTCTGTTAACATTACCCATATGCCCACCCTCCTTACTAGAAGTAAGTTCACAGAGACAAAAGGTTCTAGCTGTTCCATCTCCTACTTTGCTGATTTTTTACTTGCAGGAATATTTTTACACCCAGTAGAATTTAGAAATGTTACTTCTCCCACTTGCCACCTGATATAGTAAAGTAAGGGTGAGGAAAGTATGGCCTGGGGCCACATGCAGTCCCTGGACTCCAATTTTGTGGCCCCTTGAACTTCCCTAAAATTTGTTTGGGAAATTTTCATCATGGTATTGGGCTTAAAAATTACCCGAAATTCCACACAGCAGCCCCAGCCCGCCATTTTGAAGGCAAAATGAAAGGAAAACAAGATTTTTGGTCACATTTGGGTCCAGTCTACAGTGGCTTGGGAGGTGATATTGCCACTCCCTGCTGCACCGTTGCCCACCCCGGTAGGATGGCAACAGAACAAACTGCATCAGTTGAGACTGGCAGCAGACAGATAGATACATTTTAAAGACTCACCTACTTTCCATAAGCAGTAAATAAAAAAACAGAGAGGTAGATAAGACAACCTTTGTTCCAGTTTTCTTCTAGGAGGAGTTACTTATCTGAGGAATACTTTAAAAAAATGTCTCTTCCACTTTTCATTCACAATTCATTCTGCCATCACAGGATACATGGGTGGCTGGGTATGCTGAATGTGCCTTCAAGTCACCTACTGACTTATGGTGACCCCCTGAACTTCACATGGTTCTTGGGCAAGGAATCTTTAGAGACAGTTTTGCCAGTTTCTTGGCCATCTCTTTTTGCCTCGTGCATAGATCAAGGCATATTCGGGTTCACTGGAAGGTCAACAATCTTTAAGCCTATTTCACTGTTTGGCTTGACCTGATGGAACATGCAAGGGGTTTCCAGGAAGTCACACCCAGACTGTAGAAACAAGTTTGGCTCTGCTACCTTTTTTAACCACTGGAAAGCCTTCCCCTTAAAAGCACTTTTGTTAGCAGAGAGGAGACACTATTTTATTTTAAAGGGTCACTGGCTGCCCTTACTCCCGCAGTCTTCCAGCTCTTTCATCTTGTTGTCAGAAATAGATCTGCCATATAAATCTCTGGCCATCAGTTGTAAAAAATCCAAGATTCCCAAGGCAGTGGATAATTTCAGATATTTCTGGAAGAAACAGATTGTATGTGTATGTATGGTGACTCCATGAATTTTATAGGCTTTTCTTAGGCAAGATATACTCAGAGGTGGTTTTGCCAGCTCCCTCCTCTGAAATATAGCCTTCAGCACTTGGTATTGGTGGTCTCCCATCCAAATACTAACCAGAACTGACTGTGCTAAGCTTTCAAGATCAGACGAAATCTGGTACCGTTAGGCTATTTCCCCAGACCCAGTTCAGTCTGAAATTCATGGAGTTACCATAAGTCAACAGGCAACTTCAAGGCACATACACATAGAGAAAACAAGAGCCCTGCTGGTTCAGACCTATTTAGTCCAGCATTCTGCAGTCAACCTGGAGCAATCAACCAGCTTTAGCAAACCCACAAGTACAGCTTGGAGGCAACAGCCCTCTACCATGGTTGCTGCTCCTCTGCAGCATACTGCCTGTGAACCCTGGAGTTCTTATAAAGCCATCACAAGGCCTTGTGTCACCTTAAAGTGCTATTTCTTTTGCCAGCTAAAGTCCACTCCATCCCATACATGGCACATTGTCTCAAATTGTCTTTTGTCAATTTTGCTGCATTAGATTAATATGACTACAGCTCCAGAAAATGTTCCCAAAGCACTGATGACCAACCTGAAGACTACAGAAATTAATGTGCTTCCATCAACAAACCACTTGCAGGGATGTAAATGTTGGTGCTGTAAGTTTTGTTCCTGTAGGCAAGATCAAATAATTTTACCATCTTCCTCCTTGCTGTAAGAAAGTCATCGCTGCTAGGAAATCATTGAAAAGTACACAGTTTTTAAAGATTATTCACAGTACAGGATTTAGTCTATAAAAATGTACATGAGTTGCAATTTGCTTTTGGTTTTGGTTTTGTTTTAACAGAATATCACATTTACTGCAAAGAAAACAGTATTTTTGCACATAGCAGAAAACAGTAATTTTTTTACTGCCGAAATGTTATTTTTATTTATGTGCAATTTTCACGCAGAAAAAGTCCCAAAATACAAAGATTCACCCTCACATAGGATTTTCCTCATCAGGTTCCCCGGCACTTGAAAAACTCATTTTTCAATCATTTTTCAAGCACTTTTGAATATTCTTGCTATCTTCACTCAAAAAGACTAGAATGTCAATCCTAAAACTGTATCAGAGCCAACATCCACTAAACTGTCCAAGAAAATACAGTGCAAAAAAAGAACGTTTGGAAACTTGTATGAAAGAATTGGGGAGAAGAGCCAGAGCATACAGCTTTGTCACGTCTGTCACTTTCCCTCTTTCCAGGTTCTAGACGCAGCCAAAGGAACCAGGATTCCCTGCCAGTTAGCATATTGCAGAAAGCAATGAACAATTACCCTCCTTCTTGCCAAATATCTCAAGCATTGCAGAATCACAGAGTTGGTTTGGCAGCCTGAACTTTGGAAAAGTATTTTGGAACAGTGATGTGGCACAGAAGATGAAGTACAGTACCCTGAATTACTGCCGGATTTTTAAAAACAAACTTATACATCAGATTTCCATTCCATTCCTATTAGATCCCCAGTTTGTAAAAGCTGGAGGGTGGCAATCTTTGGTATGAAGTCTGCTGAAGTCCACAAGAATATGAAAGTAAAATTTGTCAGTCCAAACATATTAAAAAATAGGTATCACCCAGGAGTACCTTTACTGTAAAGTTTAACACTCACTTACAGCACTAAAGATGGCTGACAGATATTCGACCCCCTAGCAGATATTTATGGAGTAGGGGCAAAATGCCCACTGACCAATATTTTTGGATCTGTCCTATTCAGAGGGCTCAGACAGAAACATAATACTGTTTCCTGTGTTACAGCCTTAAAACTAAACCAGGATTAACACTTCTTGTCTGTTTTGCCATGAAAATGCTATGAATGAAAAATAGATTTTATTCTTATGAAAGTTATAGCCTCTGCGTGGGTGTGTAGTCGACTCTGCTGTACCTAACAGTACCACAGTAACAAAATAGGGAAAGAAAAGAAATCCTTTTTTTGGAACCAAAAGGCTTCTATTACAAATATCATTAGTACAGGACAATAGTGACTTCATTGTCAAAACATCAAGGATTTCTGTTGTCACTGAGAATTGAAAAGAGCTTCTGAACTTCACAGACTGACAAAAATAGCCTACTACATTAAATACAGCCTAAATCAGAAATCAAGGTTAAAAAAAGTCCACAAGCTTCACATTAAAAGTCCTGATTTTTGCAGAGCCTGACTCATAATGTTCAGTGCGTGGGGTTTTAATCAGCACACAGCTGACTCAACTCTATCTTCTTCACAGCCAGGAACCTTCCTGCTATAGGCGCCCATCTCCTGTGCTAGATGGTGAAAGACAGTTCCAAGATTATGTTTTTCTGACTCCATCCACTGACAAAATAGTACTGGAGCAGGAAGGAACACTGCTTCACCCCCACAGTGGCAGACACCTCGGTTTCCTGGCCAGATGGTTCCCAACCCCTCTAGACACAAAAGTCCTGACAGAACATCTGAAGCACACCCCTGGAGTAGGGAAAGGAAAGAAATGCAAAATTCAAGCAGACGTGTTTGTGTGTGTGACAGAGAGAGAGAGAGAGAGAGGACATTTCACATGAGAGGCAGCATGGCAGCACTTTGAGCACTGGACTATGACCTTAGAGACCAGGGTTTGATTCCTCACTCAGCCATGGAAACCTACTGGCTGATCTTGTGCATATCACATACTCTCACAGAATCAGAGAAATGTAGAGTTGGAAGAGACCACAGGGGTCATCAAGTCCAGCCCCCTGCCATGCAAGAACACCCTCAAAGCACTCCCGACAGATGGCCATCAAGCCTCTGCTTAAAAACCTCCAAAGAAGGAGACTCCACTACACTCCGAGGCAGCATATTCCACTGCTGGACAGTCCTGACCATCAGGAAGTTCTTCCTGCGGTTCAGGTGGAATCTCCTTTCCTGCAGCTTGAATCCATTGCTCCTTGTCCTGGTCTCTGGAGCAGCAGAAAACAAGCCCTCTCCCTCCTCTACATGGCATCCCTTCAAATATTTAAACATGGTTATCATGTCCCCTCTTAACCTTCTCTTCTGCAGACTAAACATACCCAGCTCTCTAAGTCTGTCCTCATAGGGCATGGTTTCCAGGCCTCTCACCATTTTGGTCGCCCTCCTCTGGACTTGCTCCAGCTTGATCATGTCCTTCTTGAATTGGGGTGCCCAGAACTGGACACAGTATTCAAGATGAGGTCTAACAAAAGCAGAATAGAGTGGTACCAGTACCTCCCTCGATCTAAGACACCATACTCCTATTGATGCAGCTGAGAATTGCATTGGCTTTCTTGGCTGCCGCATCACACTGCTGACTCATTTTCAGCTTGTGGTCTATTAAGACTCCTAGATCCCTTTCACACATAGTGCTATCCAGCAACGTGTCCCCCATCCTATATTTCTGTATTCCGTTTTTTCTACCTAAGTGTAGGATCTTACATTTCTCTCAGCCCCAGAAAACCCTGTGGCAGGTTTGCCTTTGGGTTGCCATAAGTCGGAAACAATTTGAAGTCACACCACCACCGCAACAACAACAAATTCAGGCACACTGTCCTGAAGTCAGTCACAATTCTCAGACGAGTATTTCTCCCGAAAACACACATTATATTTTTGTACACCTAAAGATGCAACATGATGAAGCCCTGAGAAGCTGCATCTTCATTAGGTCAGCTTTACAACCTCGTTCCACCATTCAGAAGTTTTGCAATTAACTAGTAGAAATTAGGATCTCAGGGGCTGCATCTCTCTGGGAAAGGGTCTGTACAAACAAATTCTTTGCTGCCCCAGGTTCTGCTATCAAGTCTACCAGGAAACCTTCCTTGTTAGAAGGATAAATATTTTTCTATGCTTTCTGATCTTTCACTCCCTTTTACTGTTCTCCAATCTACCGTCACTGAATTTCCCTATCAGTTCTATGTCACTGCTGTTTTTGTAAAAGGGAAAAATGTTCTCCATGAGGAGACTGCCAAATATGAGGTAATTCTTCCCCTCCTGCCCGCTGCCACCACCACCACAACAAGCCTTTTCCCTAGACAGACCCAGATCTAGTTGTTTCTTCTTATATTAAAGTTCTAAAAACGATGCAGAGTTACAATTACAGTCTGTTAACAGGATGATTACAGGCTTTTTTGATTATCTAATAACCAATCCCAAAAGAAAGGTACATTTATATTGGCAGATCCTTATATGACCTAACACTAGACCTGCCCTACCACAGTAGGATTTGAATAGCCCCATGCTAAATGTATATATTAACTACTGTATAGAAACCTGCAGGGCCTCCAAATCCCCTGAAGGCAGAATTTAAACTTCTCTGTTAAAGTTGAAAGCGTAGGAAGGAAGTTCTGCTATTCAACAAAAATGGATGTCAGGAAAGACTGTGCAATTACTTCCAGTCAAATCTACGTAACCAAAGATTGAGAAAGCTAGAAAACATCACAAAAATGGTTTCCCAGGGGCTGCTTGCAAGTGTTCGGTACTAATTAATCTGTAGAAAAGACCAAAAATACAATTTTTAATATGGTGGTGTCATATAATGTAGTATTGAAAAGCCATAAAAGGAGAAGGGAATCATTCGAAGCTGTGCTTCTATCAAATTAGGCTGTCTTGGCCACTACAACCTACTTTAACCTTCCTCACTTCAGTCTCCTTCAAATGAACAGAATAATCTGAGGAAGGGTTAAGAATCACCAAGATTCCAACAAACAGAGTAAGTATCAAACAAAGACTTCAATGTGAAGGCCTCAGACCAAAGAGTTCATTAGCAAATCTGTCACTGTGGAATGTGATCTCCAAACGTCCTAGGGATAGTTCAATCACTACAGTCAGTAAATTGTCCTTCTTCTGGCATTTAACATGGCTTCTCTGTTCCTTCATATCCAAGGGCTGCTAATCAGAGAAATCAGATGAAAATGAAATGCAGACTACATACTAATCGTCATCATCCAACCCCCTACTTCCCTGCTTTTCCAAGCATACTTTTTGAAAATATCTTTGACTGATGAAAAAACTTCAGTCTTCAAAGACTGCAAGAGATTTTTGTGCCTCGTTGCTTGGTCTGCTAAAGGTGTTGGCATGGAATGGACTTCGGTACTAACTAGGAGTAGATGATGTCCACATAGCAAAATTCTACTGGATTGCAGTTCTGAATATTAGGATTTGGCTTTAGCTATTGTGCTAACAACTGATTTCAAGAGTCAAACTGTCATGTAGTAGGCAGGCTAAAAAGCCACAGTAGCACTTGTTTGTCTCCTAATGAGGAAACACCACAATGAAAATAGCCCTACAATTTTTTTATTTTATTTTTTTCAGAGTTGAGAAAATTCATTCTTGGAACTGGAATATCAGAATGGAAAAGGGCAACCTTCCCCCACCCAGTTCCTTCAGATGTTTTCTACTACATCACCCATCATTAATAGTTATAGCTCACACTAGCTGGGGCTGACAGGAGTTGTAGCCCGAAAGAGAAGAAAGGCACTACCTTGGCAAAAGTTAATATCAGGCCAGGATTCTTAAGTTTGGGCATTTAAAAAAAAAAAGATGTGGCATCTCTTTCATCCAGCTGAACAGGATGTTCTAACAGTAAAAAGATGAAGCAATTTATTTTTGTTAAAAAGCAGAAGAAACATAAATTACCAGTATTGCATCCCAGAACTCTTTTTTTTAAACCTCTCAATCTCAATCCATGTTGTGGTTTGTGGCACATTGCCGAAGCACATCAGAGGCCTCTATCCCTGTCTTGTTTAACAGAGATGGATAGTAAACTTTCACAACCAAAACTAACCTGCCTCTGCATTCCAGCTCCAAGCACCTGATATGTTACCAACAAGTACAGTGTGCCCTCTATATATGTGGGAGTTCCATTACAGGAACCCTCACATAAAACAAAAAGCATGAATGCTCCCTACTATTATCATCAATTAATGAAATGTATGTGCACCCATGCTAACACAGCTATGCACCCAGTGAGTCCACTGATGATAACTGGACAGAATGCTTTGTGTGACCTCACATTCATGTGTGCTGAGATTGTGTCAGAAGAGGGCACACTGTATTGCACAGAGTACTTTTCCACTACAGTTATGGTACTTTAACTGCCATGGCTGCATCCTTTAGGATCTTAAGATTTGTAGTTTGGTCAGAGATGCCTGAGGATATCTCTGGCACAGAATTCTAAGTACTTCACCCTAAACTGCAATCCTAAGATTCCACAGGATGCAGCCATGGCAGTTAAAGTGGAATACTGCTACAACTGTGCAATGTGAAAGGGCCTGTGGCCAAGCAAGTTAAGTACAATTTGATCACAATACACATGCACTTGGAAATGCACGTTCAAGTGCCTGGTTACCCATAATTTCATCCAGCTACCCACACAGACACATTCCCCACCTCATTCTTTCCTGCCACTCCCATTTTTCCCCTCCCATGTATGTTCTCAAAAGATAAAAAGAAAGAAGGAGGATATCCAGTTGAAACACAGGGCACAAAGGTTATATGACATTATATATAATATTATGCATATATAGCTGATGTGCATGACAACAAAAAGGACCAGATTTTTCACATGATATACACAAGCGTTTGAATAGCTATGGCTGCAAATTTGTCATTTCTCTGTTCAGAAAAAGAACGCACTCTTAGTACTTCATACCTAATTTCTTATAGGTACCACAGGACTCTTTGTTGCTTATACACTTTATGAACTGTTCTCACATCAGATATCAAAGAACAAACTGTATATGGCCATGAAATTAGATTAATTAGAAATGATACAAAGTTTCAACACATCAAAATAAATAGATAAATAAATGATTTTAAAATTCCACAGTGATAACATCTGTTGTTTTTATTAACTGCTAAATGTCTTTTGTCATCTCAGATTTACTTTTATAGAGCTGGATTTCCACAGTATATGGCCCACAAGGAACCCAGGCCTTAACTTGTGGCCACCAGAAGGCAGGGCTCAGTAAATTAAGTGGGTGCAGAGTAACAACCAAGAAATACTCCAGTGTGCCACAGAGAATGCAGCCAGCCCACAAAACTCCCTGCCTAAGAATGGCATGAGGTTTAAAGGAAATTATGGGAAACGGATGTAAAAGACAGCTGCAGATCCTCTCAAGTTGTAACATATACGATGATTATAGAGGAGAACAACCTCTTAGAAATACTGGTGTTCAGTGGTAGAGGCTATGACACTTTCAGAGTACATCATGCAAAGCCTCTTATTACTCAGTGACAACAGGAAGCAAGAGAATTAACTTGCCATGCTTTCCTTTCCTGGGTGGTATAAGAGCTTCCCATTCTAATACTAAAAATTCTAGACTAGCAGAATGTCCATTGAACAGAAGGTGCACTATATCTCATTTTCCTGACCTATGTGGGTGGGAATCATGTTGCCCTCCAGATGTTGGACTGCAACAGCCCTAGCCATTATGGTCATAGGCATTCTGTGAACTGCTGCCCAGCATCATCTGGAGGACCACAGGGTTTCCATTACTGATATAAATGTTCACACAACTAAGAGGAGGGAGAAACACGTCTGAAAAAAGTAGCCATAAAAATATGTGATAGCCAACCGGAGAAAGGTCTCCTGTTTCCTGCCCCTGATGCCAAATAGCTTTCTTACTTCATCACCTGGCTCTTAACTTCCTTCTAGACTTTCTACATCCTCTTTCCTTAACCTCTCTTTGCAGCCATATCTGCCCTGCTTTCCCATCATTCATTCCTAGCCACTTCCCTGAAGATCCCTCAAGCTCAGCTGCCTCTCACAAGCTGTTGGTTTTCCCAAGAAAGTTCCTGCTAGTTTTCTGAGTCACAACACCAGGCCAGTGTAACAGTATGGATGAAGCACCAGATTTTGATGCTGGCAAATCCCAACCAAAGAGGCTCAACTAGAGAACCTTGGATAAGCTATTACTTGTCAACATAACCTACCTCACAAGGGGTTTTATGATGTGCTATATATACATGAACAAAAGACACAAAATACTGATACAAGTGAAAGTATACAGATGAAACTCTCCAAAGAGATTTCACCAGAGCTTTTAAATCCTTTCCCATGTCATTATTACTGGACAACAGGCTATCATACTGGTAGTGGGCTACCTTAGGCCTCAGCAAAGTCAAAAGTTTTTGGAAATAATTCAATTCAACTCATTTGTTTCCATGAGAAAGTGGTGTTACCACTGACTAACAGTACTGACGGTGAAATCATGCTGGTTAGTATAAGATAGAGGTCATGACATGATTGACACAAATCCTGTGGATATAACTCTGGCCTCTGCTTGTCCAGTGTCGATGGATACTTTTCAATTTGTACAGTCTGAGGATGTGGAAAGGATCCTTGGAGATATGAGAGCCACCACATGGGTCCTAGACCCTTGCCCTTCCTGGCTTATTAAAAAAGCTAGAGGGGGACTGGCCAAGTGGATAGAGGGTGTGGTTAATGTCTCCTTGAGACAAGGTGAAGTTCCAGCTTGTCTCAAGGAGGCTGTTATAAAACCACTACTAAAAAAGCCATCCCTTGATCTCACCATTTTGGATAATTACCGGCCCATCTTTAATTTCTGGACAAAATTCTGGAGCATGTGGTAGCCTCTCAGCTCCGGGGGTTTCTGGATGAAACAGATTATCTAGATCCATTTCAATCTGGTTTCAGGCCTGGCTATGGGACTGAGATGGCTTTGGTTGCCTTGGTGGATGACTTACACCAGGAACTAGATGGGGGAGTGTGTCCCTGTTGGTTCTGCTGGTCCTCTCAGTGGCTTTCAATATCATTGACCGTGGTATCCTTCTGTGTTGCCTTGCGAGGATGGGAACTGGGGGCACTGTTTTACAATGGCTCTGTTCCTTCCTGGGGGGCTGAACCCAGAAGGTGGTGCTGGGGGACTCCTGCTCGACCTCCTGCCCTTTGGCCTGTGGAGTCCCTCAGGGTTTGGTCTTGTCTCCCATGCTATTTAACATCTACATGAAACCGCTGGGAGAAGTTGTCCAGAGTTTTGGGGTTCGGTGTCATCAGTACACGGATAATGCTCAACTTTATTACTCCTTCCCACCACAAGCCAAGGAAGCTGTTTTGGTCCTAAACCAGTGCCTAACATCAGCAATGGACTGGATGAGGGCAAACAAATTGAAATTTAATCCAGACAAGACAGAGGTGTTCTTGGTCAGTAGAAAGGCATATCAGGGAATAGGGATTCAACCTGTGTTAGATGGGGTTACACTCCCTCTGAAGAGGCAGGTTCGCAGCTTGGAGAGTGTTCCTGGATTCAACTCTTGAGTCTGGAAGCCCAGGTCTCAGCAGTGGCCAGGAGTGCGTTTACACAATTAAGGCTCATGCACCAGCTGTGCCCATTCCTTGAGACATCAGACTTGGCCATGGTAACACATGCCTTGGTTACATCCCAGTTGGATTACTGTAAAGCGCACTACATGGGGCTGCCTTTGAAGAGTGACTGGAAACTTCAGCTGGTCTGAAGAGCTGCAGCCAGGTTGTTAACTAGAGCTGGTTACAGGGATCATACAACACCCCTGTTGCAACAGCTCCATTGGCTGCTGATCTGTTTCCAGGCACAACTGAAAGTGCTGGTGATGACCTTTAAAGCCCTACACAGCTCAGGTCCAGGTTATTTGAAGGACCGTGTCTTCCCCTACAAACCAGCCCAGACTTTGAGATCTGCTGGAGAGGCCTTTCCCTCTGCCCCACCACCCTCACAGATGCATTTGGTGGGAACATGGGAGAGGGCCTTCTCAGTGGCTGCTCCCAGGCTCTGGAGCTCCCTGCCCAAAGAGGTCAGAATGGCACCCTCCCTGCCTACCTTCAGGAAACAGTTAAAGACATTCCTATTCCAGCAGGCACTTAATATGTAATTTGTATATAGAATGATGCTGGTTATTTTAATTGCTATTTAATTGCTTTGTATACTGTTTTTAATATTTATTTTCATATTGTTTAAATCATTACTGCTGTTTAATCTGTGTTTTAACTTTTGTATATTACAGCTTTTAATTATGTTTTTTTAAGTTTGTAAGCTGCTTTGAGTGCCCTCAGAGAAAAAGTGGGATAGAAAGAAAGATGATAACAACAACAACAACAACAACAACAACAACAACAACAGTAATGATGACAATGACTGGACTATTGACTAGTTATTATGGCACCAAAACCTAAATAACCTGGTGGGCTCTGATCAGCAACAGCCTAATAACTGCACATGGAGTTTCCACCAGCAGAAAAGACTGCAGACATTACACTAGAATCTACTGACTAGATGGTTTAATAATGACTAGAACACAGGAAAGCTGGCACTAGCCACATGATGACAGGGTAGAGCCAAGAGCCCATGGGTCTTTTCACACATGTGTTGCTCCTTCAACATAATAACATTTGAACAGTTCTATAGATCCACCAACCACACCAGAATACCCACCATGCTTTTCCATAACTCCAAAACGCAAACAGACAAACAGCTATAAATGATCAACAGGGTTAGTTGATTAGCAACAGGGTTAGCTGACTGATGTCACAGAGACATGAGTCTTGTGTTTAACCAGGTAGAATACTCAAAGACCTTCTCTTTCAGCAAGTTGGACCTGATGGCCCAGAGGGCCCCTTCCAACTCTGATTCTTCTGTAGTTTGTCAGGAGTGGGTAAGGCTTCTGTGGGACGAAGCTGGGGGAGGGTCTCTAAGAATTTGTTTCATGAGTGAACCAAACCCTGCCCCACTGCCTTCCTCTCCCCTTCAACTCACCACTTCAGCCTATACCTACGGAAATCAGGGCTGATGGGCAAACAAACAATGCTACTACACCTACCAAATAATTAAGTCAGAGGGCATAAATGATACTTTTCACAATGACCACACAACAGCATTTTGGCTAGACTCCCACCATCTTGATCTGCAAGCATCATTTACTGAAGGCAACACCTCTGAGAGTAATCTAGGTCCATTATAGCCATTGGCCCTATACTCAAATGAAGTGTAGACTGCAACCTGGTGTTTTTCAACTTGAGCACAGTTCTCCATGCGTATCTGCATTTGTTTGTGAGTGTCCATTGCAAGAGAATCATTACCAGTAATAGTAGCAATAGCAGCATCAGTAGTCGTAGTACTGTACTGATTTTTAGTGGTAGTAATATTGTATTGATTTTTATTCCACCTTTTTCCCAATCCTGAAACTCAACGCACTAGTCATGCTAGTTACAGATTATAACTAATGGTATATTGTATGCAACCAAAATAGGTCCATGTGAAGAAATGGAACTAGCCTGCTGACTGACTCTTCTCAACCTGTGGGACCTTATCAGTGGAGCTGGGAGTAAAAGCAAGTGTTTCATCTAAACAGGTGCTCTTATAGCAGCAGCACAGCAGAGATTTGGAAGTCCTGGTGTCGGGGGGGGAGAAAAGGGAACCTAAGCAAGGCTGATTGTTCTCAGGTTCTCCATGTTCTACAATCACACTTGCATAAGAGGCTGATGGAGGCAAACAGGAAAGGACAGTTCAGCACTTGGCTCATTGATAATGAACAAGTCAGACAGTATTTGCAGTTATATTCTTAGAGCACTAGTCATAACACAACCAGTACAAGTTGTGATCCACAAGGCTGAAGCCAGTCCATATGTTGTGGCTTCCCTGGTATTCAACAAGCTCCTCCTGCTGTATAATCCCAGGCAAACACCAAAATCAAGGGACTTGAGCCCATCATGCACTGCAATAGATGACTGGTAGGCTGTGTGTTTATCATGGAGTGTCACAAGAAAGGTAGGTCTCACACAGAAGAAGGCATTCGTGCCCTCCATTATCTCAGTGCCAAAGGTCTACAGTGCTATGGGTAAGCACAAAAAGAAATGTGCATGAAAGACTAAAATATTCCATTGCTCAAGATACAGAAGAACAGATATGTAAAGGATAGTTGGAAATTTTCTTATCCCTGACAAGAAAGTTTCTCTCAACACACCCTGAGATGTTCTGTTTTAATAAAAGGTCAACTCCAGCCAGGTTATATTTCTGTGTGTGTGTGTGAGAGAGAGAGAGAGAGAGAGAGAGAGGGAGAAAATTAGCATTTTGTGGGGGGAGGGAAGGGGGAAATGACACAAAAATTCCTAGGATGGTTTATACAAATGAAATTTTCACGAAAATGCTAACCTTCGTGGAAAGTTTACAGCTAGCTTAGTCGACATGCTGCAACTTAATAAGGAGTTAATTCAGGCCAAAGTCTCACATTTTATAACTATATGGTATCCTTGATTTTAATCAAAAGTGCTTATGCAAACTAGTGTGCTATTCACAGAAACTTGAAATATGAAGGAATGTGGGCTTATTCATCAGTGCCCTCTCCCATAAGCTTATGAGAGAGAGGGCAAGGAGGTACCTCTAGTATAGCATCTTTTTGGCTTTTTCAAAGAGATGCTTTTCCAAGCCTTCTTTTGCTTTTCCAAGCCTTCTTTAAGTAATCTGCTTTAATCTCTTAACCTCAGTATTGCACTGTGGCTTCAATATGTTGAGTTTTAAATGTTCATGTTTTTTGTGGTTCACTGTGCTATGTCATCTACCCATTTTCATTTATAATCCCTGTTTTGACATCACTGCCAGTTTAAAAAAAAGATTTGGGGGATCCATTAATTTCTCTTTTTAGAATTGCGGATATACTAACTTATTTGATCTGTCAACCATGCAGAGAACTTGAAGTAAATTTCTGAAAACATCTATTCCAAAGCATAAAATAAAAATAGTTGTAATCACCAAATCCAAAGAACAAAGATAAAAAAAAAAAAGATCTACCCTTGTAACAGTTGTTTCTTGTTATTTATGATACTAGGATGCCTCAAAATTTGCTGATTTCAGTGGAGGGCCATCCTCTATGACACTACATTAGTCACTGTTCTGGGCGAGGTTCTTTTTTATTGGTAATAATCAAAAGTGCAGTCCTACATAACATACACCAACCCAAAAGACCAACTGTATCCAATGAGCTTGCTCCCTGGTAAGTATACTTATGATTGCACCCTGAGTGATCCAGGTCACACTGTTGCAGACATGCACAAAGTTTTACAGAATCCCAGATACAGGTTGGTGGTACTTTTATTAGGCCATCCAGAAGGTCCAAAAACATCATGCTAGCTCTCAGAACTTGATGGCTTCTTCATTAGACAAAGATGGCTAAAATTTCCTCAGCAAGATGATTCGTTTATCAACTTTGTTTGATGATGAAGCCAGTAAGCTTCAAAAGCTAGCATAATGTTATTTCTGTCTCTGTGCCTTCTGGTTGGCCTAATAAAGGTATCAACAAATGTAATTTGGATATTATTTAATGATCAATATGGCTACTTGCGCAGTTTTAGCATATCTGCAAATAAATCACTGACTAGTTGCTTGTTTGCAACATGATCCTCATTTTTGTGAGAAAACACCAGCCCCCCTTTCTTTCCAGAACCGTGTGTTACTGCAGTGTAGGCCTCCTTGGAGATACCCCCAGATATCATTTTGATATCAATAATTTGGCTCTCTTCTACCACCCCTCTCCACGTGTTTGTGAGGCCCCCGAACAAGCACAGAACCAGGCTCGGCCACTAATTGCTGAACATTCCATTCTCCAACCAGGCAGGCCAGAAATAGCCAGATCCTTGCTTTAGGAGACCTCTCTGCAAACACCCTCATTATGTATGCACGCTGTTTACAAAGGACTCCCTGCCCCAAACAGGCAACCTGGCAGGCTGAATACTCAACTGCCAAGCACTGAGCATTTGCATACTGGCTACCTCTTTGTCAATTTGGACTTAACTCAATCATGTTAAATTCTGACCATTCCAAAGCTTTGTCCCGTTCCTAAATCGCATTGTTTTCCCCAAGTATGGCACAGCTTGCAGTTACATTTCCCTCTACAAAAACCCCTGATTCCGAGACCTTCCTCGGATTGCTCCTGAGTTCCAGACCGCCTTGCTGCCGCTTTCCTTGGCGAGCTTCCCCTCAGCTCCACGTGCTGAGCTAGATCGCACCCCAGCATCGCTCTCTATCTTCTTTGCAGACTTCAGGACAGGTATCATATCACCCAATTCAACAATCCCTCTCAAAATCCCTCTATACCACTCCAACCTTTATTTTCCTTAGTTATCTGTGTGTGTGTGTGTTGCTTACATTGTGTGCCTATATTTAAAAAAGATCATTTCCAACACGGTTTGCTTCTTGACTTGGCCTGACCCCGTAAACATTGGGTTACAAGATCCTGCTGCATTACCCTGCCTCTCGCAGTGCCAACCAGTGCTCTTGACTAATTTCCCCCATTTTGGGTAACTGTAAGGTTATTTAGGTGTCCCTCCCAGGACCCCCAGTAAACAGGGTAACAAGTGATCATCCTGGTTTCCTGAGATGAGGATTAAATGTTTCAAAAACTTACAACAGACTTGCAGAGACTGTACCTTGTACTCGTACCAACCTACTCACTCCTTCATCATACCAGTTATTCTGAAGTAAGAATTTGTGAGCCAACAGCACTAACTTCAGCTATGGGCTTGTAGTTTAAATAAACTTAACTATATCCCCTCAAAATCCATTTTAAGCCAAAGAAGTAACTTAACTAAGATATATCATTACAGTTAAATATATATGAAGTACTTAACACTCCATGTGAAAGGTTTTTTTAAATGCCCATAATTTGACTGTTACAAAGTACAGTGATGTTTTTGATCTACGTGGTATTTTGATCCCCTTGTGTTTGTGTTAGCTCTGGCCACTCCAGTTATTCAGACCAGAGGCCCTTTTGCATTAGACAATGACAGTCCTACATTCCAGTTCAATTGTCCCATGCATTCCTGGAATTTGCAGGCTTATTGAGAGGCACTCTGAATTCTCAGCCAGAGTGC